>OY744481.1:218758508-219064508 GCA_963556165.1 Tipula helvola | reverse complement strand
TTCACTTTCACACTACCCGAGGAAAAGATTCACGTGAACTTTATCCTAAACTTTCCTAAAAAAAAAAAAAAACTTTAGGATAGTTTAGGAAAAACTTCACGTTTTTGCGCAAACTCGTGAAGTTTTTCCTAAATATTAATATATTTCAATGTATTTGTGACTTTCTTATATTTTATTCGGATTAACCGATATTCGAACTGATTTCACCATTTAAACGGTGAATTTATGAATTTATTTGCTATGCATTATATCTATTCGGAAAAAAAAATCAATTTAAATTTCGTAGGGTAAAATATTTTCAAATAACCTTTAATACATTATCCGCGCTGATATGTTTGTACATTTTAACAAAAGAAAACTTGGGGGTATATCCTCCAACAGCTCGCAAATAAACTATTTGCGCTTCGAAATCTGACTCCTGGATTGAATCTTGAGTTTTTCAATTGAAAAAAAAAAATTGTTGGTGTTTATTTGCTTTTGCGACAGTAGTAAAAACATTACAGAAAAGTTACCAGAGACTTTTTCACGATTGAAATTAAACCAAGTAATGCTGGAAACACATGAGCAGAATTTCTGCTAGCAGCACTGCCGGCAGAAATTTAGTTGAATTACATGAGCGTCTTTTTTGGCAAGCAGAATTTTAATTTGTCGTATTTATTTGATACATATTTAATTTTAATGTACAATTTTTTAAATGAATGATGCATTATTTTGTCACAAATTAACTAATTTGTATCCTCCATTCTGGCACTTGTCACACAAAACTTATTTTCTGTCAACAAATTAAAAAAAAATGGATTGCAAAAATAAAAACTATACAAGTTGTACTAGATTTGTTACCTTTTACGTAATATAGCCTACTGATACGCAGCAAAATTAGAAATAGAGACACAAAGCAGAATTCTATATTACAGGCAGAATACATGTAGTTCAATTCATTTAAACTTGTGTATTCTAATTTTACTCCTTACAGAATTTTGTTCATGTGTTTCCTAAGCATATTTTCAGGTTGGTATGGATGTAATCTAACCGAAAAGCATAGTCACTTGAAAAGTTATAGGGGATTTGGGTGTTTAGTAAACAATAAACTGTTATGGTAATATTCAATAGCGTACATGAATTTTCCGAACTTTTTCCAGTTCTTAGAAACACCGGCCCAAAATCCTACGCATATTTTCAGGTTGGTATGGATGTAATCTAACAGAAAAACATAGTCACCTGAAAAGTTATAGGGGATTTGGGTGTTTAGTAAACAATAAACTGTTATGGTAATATTCAATAGCGTACATGAATTTTCCGAACGTTTTCCAGTTCTTAGAAACACCGGCCCAAAATCCTACGCATATTTTCAGGTTGGTATGGATGTAATCTAACAGAAAAACATAGTCACCTGAAAAGTTATAGGGGATTTGGGTGTTTAGTAAACAAAAAACTGTTATGGTAATATTCAATAGCGTACATGAATTTTCCGAACGTTTTCCAGTTCTTAGAAACACCGGCCCAAAATCCTAAGCATATTTTCAGGTTGGTATGGATGTAATCTAACAGAAAAACATAGTCACCTGAAAAGTTATAGGGATTTGGGTGTTTAGTAAACAAAAAACTGTTATGGTAATATTCAATAGCGTACATGAATTTTCCGAACGTTTTCCAGTTCTTAGAAACACCGGCCCAAAATCCTAAGCATATTTTCAGGTTGGTATGGATGTAATCTAACAGAAAAACATAGTCACCTGAAAAGTTATAGGGGATTTGGGTGTATTAGTAAACAATAAACTGTTATGGTAATATTCAATAGCGTACATGAATTTTCCGAACGTTTTCCAGTTCTTAGAAACACCGGACCAAAATCCTAAGCATATTTTCAGGTTGGTATGGATGTAATCTAACAGAAAAACATAGTCACCTGAAAAGTTATAGGGGATTTGGGTGTTTAGTAAACAATAAACTGTTATGGTAATATTCAATAGCGTACATGAATTTTCCGAACGTTTTCCAGTTCTTAGAAACACCGGCCCAAAATCCTACGCATATTTTCAGGTTGGTATGGATGTAATCTAACAGAAAAACATAGTCACCTGAAAAGTTATAGGGGATTTGGGTGTTTAGTAAACAATAAACTGTTATGGCTAATATTCAATAGCGTACATGAATTTTCCGAACGTTTTCCAGTTCTTAGAAACACCGGCCCAAATCCTAAGCATATTTTCAGGTTGGTATGGATGTAATCTAACAGAAAAACATAGTCACCTGAAAAGTTATAGGGGATTTGGGTGTTTAGTAAACAATAAACTGTTATTGTAATATTCAATAGCGTACATGAATTTTCCGAACGTTTTCCAGTTCTTAGAAACACCGGACCAAAATCCTAAGCATATTTTCAGGTTGGTATGGATGTAATCTAACAGAAAAACATAGTCACCTGAAAAGTTATAGGGGATTTGGGTGTTTAGTAAACAATAAACTGTTATGGTAATATTCAATAGCGTACATGAATTTTCCGAACGTTTTCCAGTTCTTAGAAACACCGGCCCAAAATCCTACGCATATTTTCAGGTTGGTATGGATGTAATCTAACAGAAAACATAGTCACCTGAAAAGTTATAGGGGATTTGGGTGTTTAGTAAACAATAAACTGTTATGGTAATATTCAATAGCGTACATGAATTTTCCGAACGTTTTCCAGTTCTTAGAAACACCGGCCCAAAATCCTACGCATATTTTCAGGTTGGTATGGATGTAATCTAACAGAAAAACATAGTCACCTGAAAAGTTATAGGGGATTTGGGTGTTTAGTAAACAAAAAACTGTTATGGTAATATTCAATAGCGTACATGAATTTTCCGAACGTTTTCCAGTTCTTAGAAACACCGGCCCAAAATCCTAAGCATATTTTCAGGTTGGTATGGATGTAATCTAACAGAAAAACATAGTCACCTGAAAAGTTATAGGGGATTTGGGTGTTTAGTAAACAATAAACTGTTATGGTAATATTCAATAGCGTACATGAATTTTCCGAACGTTTTCCAGTTCTTAGAAACACCGGACCAAAATCCTAAGCATATTTTCAGGTTGGTATGGATGTAATCTAACAGAAAAACATAGTCACCTGAAAAGTTATAGGGGATTTGGGTGTTTAGTAAACAATAAACTGTTATGGTAATATTCAATAGCGTACATGAATTTTCCGAACGTTTTCCAGTTCTTAGAAACACCGGCCCAAAATCCTACGCATATTTTCAGGTTGGTATGGATGTAATCTAACAGAAAAACATAGTCACCTGAAAGGTTATAGGGGATTTGGGTGTTTAGTAACAAAAAACTGTTATGGTAATATTCAATAGCGTACATGAATTTTCCGAACGTTTTCCAGTTCTTAGAAACACCGGCCCAAAATCCTAAGCATATTTTCAGGTTGGTATGGATGTAATCTAACAGAAAAACATAGTCACCTGAAAAGATATAGGGGATTTGGGTGTTTAGTAAACAATAAACTGTTATGGTAATATTCAATAGCGTACATGAATTTTCCGAACGTTTTCCAGATCTTAGAAACACCGGCCCAAAATCCTAAGCATATTTTCAGGTTGGTATGGATGTAATCTAACAGAAAAACATAGTCACCTGAAAAGTTATAGGGGATTTGGGTGTTTAGTAAACAATAAACTGTTATGGTAATATTCAATAGCGTACATGAATTTTCCGAACGTTTTCCAGTTCTTAGAAACACCGGACCAAAATCCTAAGCATATTTTCAGGTTGGTATGGATGTAATCTAACAGAAAAACATAGTCACCTGAAAAGTTATAGGGGATTTGGGTGTTTAGTAAACAATAAACTGTTATGGTAATATTCAATAGCGTACATGAATTTTCCGAACGTTTTCCAGTTCTTAGAAACACCGGCCCAAAATCCTACGCATATTTTCAGGTTGGTATGGATGTAATCTAACAGAAAAACATAGTCACCTGAAAAGTTATAGGGGATTTGGGTGTTTAGTAAACAAAAAACTGTTATGGTAATATTCAATAGCGTACATGAATTTTCCGAACGTTTTCCAGTTCTTAGAAACACCGGCCCAAAATCCTAAGCATATTTTCAGGTTGGTATGGATGTAATCTAACAGAAAAACATAGTCACCTGAAAAGTTATAGGGGATTTGGGTGTTTAGTAAACAATAAACTGTTATGGTAATATTCAATAGCGTACATGCATTTTCCGAACGTTTTCCAGTTCTTAGAAACACCGGACCAAAATCCTAAGCATATTTTCAGGTTGGTATGGATGTAATCTAACAGAAAAACATAGTCACCTGAAAAGTTATAGGGGATTTGGGTGTTTAGTAAACAATAAACTGTTATGGTAATATTCAATAGCGTACATGAATTTTCCGAACGTTTTCCAGTTCTTAGAAACACCGGCCCAAAATCCTACGCATATTTTCAGGTTGGTATGGATGTAATCTAACAGAAAAACATAGTCACCTGAAAGGTTATAGGGGATTTGGGTGTTTAGTAAACAAAAAACTGTTATGGTAATATTCAATAGCATACATGAATTTTCCGAACGTTTTCCGGTTCTTAGAAACACCGGCCCAAAATCCTACGCATATTTTCTGGTTGGTATGGATGTAATCTAACAGAAAAACATAGTCACCTGAAAAGTTATAGGGGATTTGGGTGTTTAGTAAACAAAAAACTGTTATGGTAATATTCAATAGCATACATGAATTTTCCGAACGTTTTCCGGTTCTTAGAAACACCGGCCCAAAATCCTACGCATATTTTCTGGTTGGTATGGATGTAATCTAACAGAAAAACATAGTCACCTGAAAAGTTATAGGGGATTTGGGTGTTTAGTAAACAAAAAACTGTTATGGTAATATTCAATAGCATACATGAATTTTCCGAACGTTTTCCGGTTCTTAGAAACACCGGCCCAAAATCCTACGCATATTTTCTGGTTGGTATGGATGTAATCTAACAGAAAAACATAGTCACCTGAAAAGTTATAGGGGATTTGGGTGTTTAGTAAACAAAAAACTGTTATGGTAATATTCAATAGCATACATGAATTTTCCGAACGTTTTCCGGTTCTTAGAAACACCGGCCCAAAATCCTAAGCATATTTTCTGGTTGGTATGGATGTAATCTAACAGAAAAACATAGTCACCTGAAAAGTTATAGGGGATTTGGGTGTTTAGTAAACAAAAAACTGTTATGGTAATATTCAATAGCATACATGAATTTTCCGAACGTTTTCCGGTTCTTAGAAACACCGGCCCAAAATCCTACGCATATTTTCAGGTTGGTATGGATGTAATCTAACAGAAAAACATAGTCACCTGAAAAGTTATAGGGGATTTGGGTGTTTAGTAAACAAAAAACTGTTATGGTAATATTCAATAGCATACATGAATTTTCCGAACGTTTTCCGGTTCTTAGAAACACCGGCCCAAAATCATACGCATATTTTCAGGTTGGTATGGATGTAATCTAACAGAAAAACATAGTCACCTGAAAAGTTATAGGGGATTTGGGTGTTTAGTAAACAAAAAACTGTTATGGTAATATTCAATAGCATACATGAATTTTCCGAACGTTTTCCGGTTCTTAGAAACACCGGCCCAAAATCCTACGCATATTTTCTGGTTGGTATGGATGTAATCTAACAGAAAAACATAGTCACCTGAAAAGTTATAGGGGATTTGGGTGTTTAGTAAACAAAAAACTGTTATGGTAATATTCAATAGCATACATGAATTTTCCGAACGTTTTCCGGTTCTTAGAAACACCGGCCCAAAATCCTACGCATATTTTCTGGTTGGTATGGATGTAATCTAACAGAAAAACATAGTCACCTGAAAAGTTATAGGGGATTTGGGTGTTTAGTAAACAAAAAACTGTTATGGTAATATTCAATAGCATACATGAATTTTCCGAACGTTTTCCGGTTCTTAGAAACACCGGCCCAAAATCCTACGCATATTTTCTGGTTGGTATGGATGTAATCTAACAGAAAAACATAGTCACCTGAAAAGTTATAGGGGATTTGGGTGTTTAGTAAACAAAAAACTGTTATGGTAATATTCAATAGCATACATGAATTTTCCGAACGTTTTCCGGTTCTTAGAAACACCGGCCCAAAATCCTACGCATATTTTCAGGTTGGTATGGATGTAATCTAACAGAAAAACATAGTCACCTGAAAAGTTATAGGGGATTTGGGTGTTTAGTAAACAAAAAACTGTTATGGTAATATTCAATAGCATACATGAATTTTCCGAACGTTTTCCGGTTCTTAGAAACACCGGCCCAAAATCCTACGCATATTTTCAGGTTGGTATGGATGTAATCTAACAGAAAAACATAGTCACCTGAAAAGTTATAGGGGATTTGGGTGTTTAGTAAACAAAAAACTGTTATGGTAATATTCAATAGCATACATGAATTTTCCGAACGTTTTCCGGTTCTTAGAAACACCGGCCCAAAATCCTACGCATATTTTCAGGTTGGTATGGATGTAATCTAACAGAAAAACATAGTCACCTGAAAAGTTATAGGGGATTTGGGTGTTTAGTAAACAAAAAACTGTTATGGTAATATTCAATTGAATACATGAATTTTCCGAACGTTTTCCGGTTCTTAGAAACACCGGCCCAAAATCCTACGCATATTTTCTGGTTGGTATGGATGTAATCTAACAGAAAAACATAGTCACCTGAAAAGTTATAGGGGATTTGGGTGTTTAGTAAACAAAAAACTGTTATGGTAATATTCAATAGCATACATGAATTTTCCGAACGTTTTCCGGTTCTTAGAAACACCGGCCCAAAATCCTACGCATATTTTCAGGTTGGTATGGATGTAATCTAACAGAAAAACATAGTCACCTGAAAAGTTATAGGGGATTTGGGTGTTTAGTAAACAAAAAACTGTTATGGTAATATTCAATAGCATACATGAATTTTCCGAACGTTTTCCGGTTCTTAGAAACACCGGCCCAAAATCCTACGCATATTTTCTGGTTGGTATGGATGTAATCTAACAGAAAAACATAGTCACCTGAAAAGTTATAGGGGATTTGGGTGTTTAGTAAACAAAAAACTGTTATGGTAATATTCAATAGCATACATGAATTTTCCGAACGTTTTCCGGTTCTTAGAAACACCGGCCCAAAATCCTACGCATATTTTCTGGTTGGTATGGATGTAATCTAACAGAAAAACATAGTCACCTGAAAAGTTATAGGGGATTTGGGTGTTTAGTAAACAAAAAACTGTTATGGTAATATTCAATAGCATACATGAATTTTCCGAACGTTTTCCGGTTCTTAGAAACACCGGCCCAAAATCCTACGCGTATTTTCTGGTTGGTATGGATGTAATCTAACAGAAAAACATAGTCACCTGAAAAGTTATAGGGGATTTGGGTGTTTAGTAAACAAAAAACTGTTATGGTAATATTCAATAGCATACATGAATTTTCCGAACGTTTTCCGGTTCTTAGAAACACCGGCCCAAAATCCTACGCATATTTTCTGGTTGGTATGGATGTAATCTAACAGAAAAACATAGTCACCTGAAAAGTTATAGGGGATTTGGGTGTTTAGTAAACAAAAAACTGTTATGGTAATATTCAATAGCATACATGAATTTTCCGAACGTTTTCCGGTTCTTAGAAACACCGGCCCAAAATCCTACGCATATTTTCAGGTTGGTATGGATGTAATCTAACAGAAAAACATAGTCACCTGAAAAGTTATAGGGGATTTGGGTGTTTAGTAAACAAAAAACTGTTATGGTAATATTCAATAGCATACATGAATTTTCCGAACGTTTTCCGGTTCTTAGAAACACCGGCCCAAAATCCTACGCATATTTTCTGGTTGGTATGGATGTAATCTAACAGAAAAACATAGTCACCTGAAAAGTTATAGGGGATTTGGGTGTTTAGTAAACAAAAAACTGTTATGGTAATATTCAATAGCATACATGAATTTTCCGAACGTTTTCCGGTTCTTAGAAACACCGGCCCAAAATCCTACGCATATTTTCTGGTTGGTATGGATGTAATCTAACAGAAAAACATAGTCACCTGAAAAGTTATAGGGGATTTGGGTGTTTAGTAAACAAAAAACTGTTATGGTAATATTCAATAGCATACATGAATTTTCCGAACGTTTTCCGGTTCTTAGAAACACCGGCCCAAAATCCTACGCATATTTTCTGGTTGGTATGGATGTAATCTAACAGAAAAACATAGTCACCTGAAAAGTTATAGGGGATTTGGGTGTTTAGTAAACAAAAAACTGTTATGGTAATATTCAATAGCATACATGAATTTTCCGAACGTTTTCCGGTTCTTAGAAACACCGGCCCAAAATCCTACGCATATTTTCTGGTTGGTATGGATGTAATCTAACAGAAAAACATAGTCACCTGAAAAGTTATAGGGGATTTGGGTGTTTAGTAAACAAAAAACTGTTATGGTAATATTCAATAGCATACATGAATTTTCCGAACGTTTTCCGGTTCTTAGAAACACCGGCCCAAAATCCTACGCATATTTTCTGGTTGGTATGGATGTAATCTAACAGAAAAACATAGTCACCTGAAAAGTTATAGGGGATTTGGGTGTTTAGTAAACAAAAAACTATTATGGTAATATTCAATAGCATACATGAATTTTCCGAACGTTTTCCGGTTCTTAGAAACACCGGCCCAAAATCCTACGCATATTTTCTGGTTGGTATGGATGTAATATAACAGAAAAACATAGTCACCTGAAAAGTTATAGGGGATTTGGGTGTTTAGTAAACAAAAAACTGTTATGGTAATATTCAATAGCGTACATGAATTTTCCGAACGTTTTCCAGTTCTTAGAAACACCGGCCCAAAATCCTACGCATATTTTCAGGTTGGTATGGATGTAATCTAACAGAAAAACATAGTCACCTGAAAAGTTATAGGGGATTTGGGTGTTTAGTAAACAAAAAACTGTTATGGTAATATTCAATAGCATACATGAATTTTCCGAACGTTTTCCGGTTCTTAGAAACACCGGCCCAAAATCCTACGCATATTTTCAGGTTGGTATGGATGTAATCTAACAGAAAAACATAGTCACCTGAAAAGTTATAGGGGATTTGGGTGTTTTGTAAACAAAAAACTGTTATGGTAATATTCAATAGCATACATGAATTTTCCGAACGTTTTCCGGTTCTTAGAAACACCGGCCCAAAATCCTAAGCATATTTTCAGGTTGGTATGGATGTAATCTAACAGAAAAACATAGTCACCTGAAAAGTTATAGGGGATTTGGGTGTTTAGTAAACAAAAAACTGTTATGGTAATATTCAATAGCATACATGAATTTTCCGAACGTTTTCCAGTTCTTAGAAACACCGGCCCAAAATCCTACGCATATTTTCTGGTTGGTATGGATGTAATCTAACAGAAAAACATAGTCACCTGAAAAGTTATAGGGGATTTGGGTGTTTAGTAAACAAAAAACTGTTATGGTAATATTCAATAGCATACATGAATTTTCCGAACGTTTTCCGGGTCTTAGAAACACCAGCCCAAAATCCTACGCATATTTTCTGGTTGGTATGGATGTAATCTAACAGAAAAACATAGTCACCTGAAAAGTTATAGGGGATTTGGGTGTTTAGTAAACAAAAAACTGTTATGGTAATATTCAATAGCATACATGAATTTTCCGAACGTTTTCCGGTTCTTAGAAACACCGGCCCAAAATCCTAAGCATATTTTCAGGTTGGTATGGATGTAATCTAACAGAAAAACATAGTCACCTGAAAAGTTATAGGGGATTTGGGTGTTTTGTAAACAAAAAACTGTTATGGTAATATTCAATAGCATACATGAATTTTCCGAACGTTTTCCGGTTCTTAGAAACACCGGCCCAAAATCCTACGCATATTTTCTGGTTGGTATGGATGTAATCTAACAGAAAAACATAGTCACCTGAAAAGTTATAGGGGATTTGGGTGTTTAGTAAACAAAAAACTGTTATGGTAATATTCAATAGCATACATGAATTTTCCGAACGTTTTCCGGTTCTTAGAAACACCGGCCCAAAATCCTACGCATATTTTCTGGTTGGTATGGATGTAATCTAACAGAAAAACATAGTCACCTGAAAAGTTATAGGGGATTTGGGTGTTTAGTAAACAAAAAACTGTTATGGTAATATTCAATAGCATACATGAATTTTCCGAACGTTTTCCGGTTCTTAGAAACACCGGCCCAAAATCCTACGCATATTTTCAGGTTGGTATGGATGTAATCTAACAGAAAAACATAGTCACCTGAAAAGTTATAGGGGATTTGGGTGTTTAGTAAACAAAAAACTGTTATGGTAATATTCAATAGCATACATGAATTTTCCGAACGTTTTCCGGTTCTTAGAAACACCGGCCCAAAATCCTACGCATATTTTCAGGTTGGTATGGATGTAATCTAACAGAAAAACATAGTCACCTGAAAAGTTATAGGGGATTTGGGTGTTTAGTAAACAAAAAACTGTTATGGTAATATTCAATAGCATACATGAATTTTCCGAACGTTTTCCGGTTCTTAGAAACACCGGCCCAAAATCCTACGCATATTTTCTGGTTGGTATGGATGTAATCTAACAGAAAAACATAGTCACCTGAAAAGTTATAGGGGATTTGGGTGTTTAGTAAACAAAAAACTGTTATGGTAATATTCAATAGCATACATGAATTTTCCGAACGTTTTCCGGTTCTTAGAAACACCGGCCCAAAATCCTACGCATATTTTCTGGTTGGTATGGATGTAATCTAACAGAAAAACATAGTCACCTGAAAAGTTATAGGGGATTTGGGTGTTTAGTAAACAAAAAACTGTTATGGTAATATTCAACAGCATACATGAATTTTCCGAACGTTTTCCGGTTCTTAGAAACACCGGCCCAAAATCCTACGCATATTTTCTGGTTGGTATGGATGTAATCTAACAGAAAAACATAGTCACCTGAAAAGTTATAGGGGATTTGGGTGTTTAGTAAACAAAAAACTGTTATGGTAATATTCAATAGCGTACATGAATTTTCCGAACGTTTTCCAGTTCTTAGAAACACCGGCCCAAAATCCTACGCATATTTTCAGGTTGGTATGGATGTAATCTAACAGAAAAACATAGTCACCTGAAAAGTTATAGGGGATTTGGGTGTTTAGTAAACAAAAAACTGTTATGGTAATATTCAATAGAATACATGAATTTTCCGAACGTTTTCCGGTTCTTAGAAACACCGGCCCAAAATCCTACGCATATTTTCAGGTTGGTATGGATGTAATCTAACAGAAAAACATAGTCACCTGAAAAGTTATAGGGGATTTGGGTGTTTTGTAAACAAAAAACTGTTATGGTAATATTCAATAGCATACATGAATTTTCCGAACGTTTTCCGGTTCTTAGAAACACCGGCCCAAAATCCTAAGCATATTTTCAGGTTGGTATGGATGTAATCTAACAGAAAAACATAGTCACCTGAAAAGTTATAGGGGATTTGGGTGTTTAGTAAACAAAAAACTGTTATGGTAATATTCAATAGCATACATGAATTTTCCGAACGTTTTCCGGTTCTTAGAAACACCGGCCCAAAATCCTACGCATATTTTCTGGTTGGTATGGATGTAATCTAACAGAAAAACATAGTCACCTGAAAAGTTATAGGGGATTTGGGTGTTTAGTAAACAAAAAACTGTTATGGTAATATTCAATAGCATACATGAATTTTCCGAACGTTTTCCGGTTCTTAGAAACACCGGCCCAAAATCCTACGCATATTTTCAGGTTGGTATGGATGTAATCTAACAGAAAAACATAGTCACCTGAAAAGTTATAGGGGATTTGGGTGTTTTGTAAACAAAAAACTGTTATGGTAATATTCAATAGCATACATGAATTTTCCGAACGTTTTCCGGTTCTTAGAAACACCGGCCCAAAATCCTACGCATATTTTCTGGTTGGTATGGATGTAATCTAACAGAAAAACATAGTCACCTGAAAAGTTATAGGGGATTTGGGTGTTTAGTAAACAAAAAACTGTTATGGTAATATTCAATAGCATACATGAATTTTCCGAACGTTTTCCGGTTCTTAGAAACACCGGCCCAAAATCCTACGCATATTTTCTGGTTGGTATGGATGTAATCTAACAGAAAAACATAGTCACCTGAAAAGTTATAGGGGATTTGGGTGTTTAGTAAACAAAAAACTGTTATGGTAATATTCAATAGCATACATGAATTTTCCGAACGTTTTCCGGTTCTTAGAAACACCGGCCCAAAATCCTACGCATATTTTCAGGTTGGTATGGATGTAATCTAACAGAAAAACATAGTCACCTGAAAAGTTATAGGGGATTTGGGTGTTTAGTAAACAAAAAACTGTTATGGTAATATTCAATAGCATACATGAATTTTCCGAACGTTTTCCGGTTCTTAGAAACACCGGCCCAAAATCCTACGCATATTTTCAGGTTGGTATGGATGTAATCTAACAGAAAAACATAGTCACCTGAAAAGTTATAGGGGATTTGGGTGTTTAGTAAACAAAAAACTGTTATGGTAATATTCAATAGCATACATGAATTTTCCGAACGTTTTCCGGTTCTTAGAAACACCGGCCCAAAATCCTACGCATATTTTCTGGTTGGTATGGATGTAATCTAACAGAAAAACATAGTCACCTGAAAAGTTATAGGGGATTTGGGTGTTTAGTAAACAAAAAACTGTTATGGTAATATTCAATAGCATACATGAATTTTCCGAACGTTTTCCGGTTCTTAGAAACACCGGCCCAAAATCCTACGCATATTTTCTGGTTGGTATGGATGTAATCTAACAGAAAAACATAGTCACCTGAAAAGTTATAGGGGATTTGGGTGTTTAGTAAACAAAAAACTGTTATGGTAATATTCAACAGCATACATGAATTTTCCGAACGTTTTCCGGTTCTTAGAAACACCGGCCCAAAATCCTACGCATATTTTCTGGTTGGTATGGATGTAATCTAACAGAAAAACATAGTCACCTGAAAAGTTATAGGGGATTTGGGTGTTTAGTAAACAAAAAACTGTTATGGTAATATTCAATAGCGTACATGAATTTTCCGAACGTTTTCCAGTTCTTAGAAACACCGGCCCAAAATCCTACGCATATTTTCAGGTTGGTATGGATGTAATCTAACAGAAAAACATAGTCACCTGAAAAGTTATAGGGGATTTGGGTGTTTAGTAAACAAAAAACTGTTATGGTAATATTCAATAGAATACATGAATTTTCCGAACGTTTTCCGGTTCTTAGAAACACCGGCCCAAAATCCTACGCATATTTTCAGGTTGGTATGGATGTAATCTAACAGAAAAACATAGTCACCTGAAAAGTTATAGGGGATTTGGGTGTTTTGTAAACAAAAAACTGTTATGGTAATATTCAATAGCATACATGAATTTTCCGAACGTTTTCCGGTTCTTAGAAACACCGGCCCAAAATCCTAAGCATATTTTCAGGTTGGTATGGATGTAATCTAACAGAAAAACATAGTCACCTGAAAAGTTATAGGGGATTTGGGTGTTTAGTAAACAAAAAACTGTTATGGTAATATTCAATAGCATACATGAATTTTCCGAACGTTTTCCGGTTCTTAGAAACACCGGCCCAAAATCCTACGCATATTTTCTGGTTGGTATGGATGTAATCTAACAGAAAAACATAGTCACCTGAAAAGTTATAGGGGATTTGGGTGTTTAGTAAACAAAAAACTGTTATGGTAATATTCAATAGCATACATGAATTTTCCGAACGTTTTCCGGTTCTTAGAAACACCGGCCCAAAATCCTACGCATATTTTCAGGTTGGTATGGATGTAATCTAACAGAAAAACATAGTCACCTGAAAAGTTATAGGGGATTTGGGTGTTTTGTAAACAAAAAACTGTTATGGTAATATTCAATAGCATACATGAATTTTCCGAACGTTTTCCGGTTCTTAGAAACACCGGCCCAAAATCCTAAGCATATTTTCAGGTTGGTATGGATGTAATCTAACAGAAAAACATAGTCACCTGAAAAGTTATAGGGGATTTGGGTGTTTAGTAAACAAAAAACTGTTATGGTAATATTCAATAGCATACATGAATTTTCCGAACGTTTTCCGGTTCTTAGAAACACCGGCCCAAAATCCTACGCATATTTTCTGGTTGGTATGGATGTAATCTAACAGAAAAACATAGTCACCTGAAAAGTTATAGGGGATTTGGGTGTTTAGTAAACAAAAAACTGTTATGGTAATATTCAATAGCATACATGAATTTTCCGAACGTTTTCCGGTTCTTAGAAACACCGGCCCAAAATCCTAAGCATATTTTCATGTTGGTATGGATGTAATCTAACAGAAAAACATAGTCACCTGAAAAGTTATAGGGGATTTGGGTGTTTAGTAAACAAAAAACTGTTATGGTAATATTCAATTCTTTCATTATTACTCATTTCATTATACTTTCAGTATTCAATAATTCCAAATAAATTATTTAATTTTTGAAATTTTATCTAGTAGGCTCTTGTCATTTTCATTATTATTAAACTGTGACGTCAAAATGTCGACGAAAATTATTTTAGGAATATTTAAAGGATTTGATTATAAAACATAATGATATTTGTCGGTTGTGGACAAAGTATCGTATTCTACTAGCATATAATGGCTGTTATTCACTCAGATGATTTACGACACTCGCCTATCGGCTCGTGTAGTTAAACTTCATCTTAATGAATAATAACAGCTATCATTATGCTCGTTGAATTATATACTATTTATTTTACAGAAAGCATGCACTAAGTGGTGCACTAATGTTAAAATACGATATACCCCCATTTTCATTAATCATTTTTCTTGTCGTTTAGGTATGGAATTAATTAGACATAATTTCACTTACGTCCGTTCGACTCGGGTTTTCCAATTCACTCACATCTTGTTTAGAAAAAAGTTTCAGTGGTTTAAATCCAGTGAATACGGTGGCTGTTGGAAACCTCCATTTCAGGTCAGGAAAGCGATTCGAGATGACTATTATAAAAAAAAATCGTGAAGGAAATCCAAAACCACATCTGCAGTATACAGACGAGTCCTACCTTGCATAAACAATGCATAGTATAATTCATTTCTCCCATTCCTATTTATGTTGGAATAAATTGTTCATCAGTCTGCTCCAATTTACTTGCTGAAGTAACATTTTCTCGTACAACAACCATTAGCTTGCCTTTAGCAGATAAAGCACACCAACAATTTCCTTTTAAGGGTGATTAATTGCGATTCATGGAGTTCCTTTTGGCTTTTCGTACTCCAATATCTTTGATTTTGGTTGTTCACGTGACCCATAAAGTAGAAGTGTGCTTCTTCAATACACCAGATTGCCCTCAAGATGTAATCTAAGCTTTGCTCTTTCTGTATGCTCTTGAACGTTTGGGTTTTGGATGGACGATAATTTAAATTTCGAATGATTTTATGTGTACTTGTGCGGGAAACTTGGGCAAAACTGAAAAGTTTTCGAATAGATATTATTGGATTATCTGCAATAAAAGAAAGTATTTCCTCTTGATGGGGAATATTAAATTGATGCAGTTAATTTTTAACTGTCCCGATTTTAAATTTCTTAACAAACCTAAATAAGGCGGATCTACTGGGCAATACTTGTTGAAACGGGGTAAAAATTCCTGCTTTATTCCTTCAATTCACATTTTCACTAATAAATTCCTTTACAATTTTTTTTTTTTTTTTTTCATTTTATTTTATTACGACTGAGACTGCGCTCATCTAGCAATTTTTCTTTCAAATACAAATTTTTTTATATATCTAGTAAAATTCACGTTTGTTGGGGTGTAACCCACTGGTTAGCCCCATAATCAATTAAACCTATTTACTAATTTTTGTTTGGTAAGTTCACTAGGTCAAGTGGCCTCGTTCTTTGGAGTCTTCTTTCAACGACAGGGTTATCTATCATATGGCGAATATAGCGGTTTCCATGTTCCTGGAGCCTTATTTCGTGTTTTGCGGCATGCATTTTTATTTCCTCTTTGATGTATTCCATCCGTAGGTCCCTGTGAAGGTCTTCATTTCTTGCGTACCACGGAGCATTGACGATGCTACGAAGAACCTTGTTTTGAAACGTCTGTATCATTTTGGCGTTTGTTTGCTTGGTACATCCCCAGAGTTGTATACCGTAGGTCCATATCGGCTTCAAAATTTGCCGATATAGCAGCAGCTTATTGTGAATTGTAAGCTCAGAGCCTCTACCTATGAGCCAATACATTTTTCTGAACTTTATGTTAAGTTCTTCTTTTTTCTTTTTGACATGCTCTCTCCACTTAAGCTTGGCATCGAGGGTCATGCCAAGGTATTTAGCTGTATTTGCATATGGCACGAGTCGCGAGTTAATTTCTATAGGTAGGTGGTAAGCCTTTTCAAAAGTAAAGTTAATATGCGGGGATTTTGTCTCATTAAGTTTGATTCGCCAACGCTTTGTCCAGTTACAAACCGCATTGGTCATCCTCTGGAGTTTCCTCGTTGCATCAGCGACATTATTTCCAACTGCCATAATTGCTGTGTCATCTGCAAAGGTGGCTATGGTTCCTTCATTTGTGGTTGGTATGTCCCTTGTATATAGTAAATACAGGATTGGTCCTAAGTCACTCCCCTGCGGGACACCGGCAGAGATTTTCTTTAGCTCAGAGTATTCATCCTCATATTTCACTCGAAAGTGTCTATTGGATAAATAAGATCTTAGTATGGCATAGAATTGTCTCGGTAGATCTCTATGCAGCTTGTATTCCAGACCACTGTGCCAGACTTTATCGAATGCTTGCGCGACGTCCAGGAATATGCTTGAGCATACTTTTTTACGTTCTAACGTTCTTTCAATTATGTTGGTGATTCTATGGACCTGTTCAATTGTAGAATGCTTTTCTCTGAATCCAAATTGATGTGGAGGAATTAGTTGTCGGTCCTCAATTATTGGTTTAAGTCTCTTTAGTAATAATTTTTCAAAGAGTTTTGACATAATTGGCAGCAGAGAAATTGGCCTGTATGATTTTTTATCGTTAGGTGGTTTATCAGGTTTTGATATCATGATTACTTCTGCTACTTTCCATTGATTCGGAACATATTTTAACCGAAAGCTCGCATTGATTATGTGTAGTAGCTTACGAAATCCTTTGTTAGGTAGAGCTTTGATAATTTGGCAAGTAATCAAATCATACCCTGGGGCTTTTTTAACATTCATGTTACTTTTCACTTCTTCTTTTAATTCTTTGAGAGTTACTGGCCGTATTTCAAACTCATCCAGCTTGTGAATAGATATTATATTTTCATTGGCAGTTTGTCTTGGTAGTGGTTGGAAGGTTTCCTGGAGATACTCCGCAAATAGATCAGCCTTCTCTTTGTGGCCTCTTGCCCAGGTTCCGTCATCCTTTTTAAGTGGAGGCACTTGCATTTTGGGTCTTTTGAGTCCCTTCGTCGCCTTCCACAGTGAGTAATCAGAATTTTTTTCATCAGTTAGGCTAACTAGATATCTGTTGATTGATTCATTTTTAACTTCTTTAAGAAGGGATTTGAGGCTGTTACATAAATTGTTAAGAATTGTTTTGTTCTCCGGTGTTCGATTAATTTGCCAGGTTTTACGAGCTCGTCGTTTTTCTCTTACCAACTCTCTAACTTCCATTGGGTAGGATATGTTAATCGTCTTCTTATTTTGTAAAATGGGAGTGCTTGCCAATGCAGCATAGTGAATTATTTCATTGAGTTGCTCCAATTCGTCTTCCAACTGTCGAGAATTTCTTATCGGTACCTGGAGATTGATTTTGTCCTCCATTATTTCACGAAAGAGATCCCAGTTTGTTTTTGAATTTGTTAATCTGGGTGCACTTTCCCTTTGAATTACAGTTTCACTGACTGTCATGATAACCGGTGAGTGATCCGATACTAGAGAATTGCTGTTTTCAATGTGAATATAGTTCTGAGATATACCTCTTGCTACATAAAAGTCGATTAGGTCCGGTATCTTAGCTTCGTCACTGGGCCAGTATGTTGGGGAACCACCAGAGTAAAATTCACATTTTGATGTCTGGGCTGCTTGAAACAATTCTTTACCCTTTGACGTCGTAAGTCTAGATCCCCAATAGGTGTTTTTTGCATTAAAGTCTCCTCCAATAATAAAATCACGTCCTAATGATTTAAATAGTTTAATGTAGTCCTCCCTTTTCAAGTTATGCCGGGGAGGACAGTATATTGCGGAGACAGTAAGCTGTCTGTGTTTAATGTGAATCCTAACAGTGGTGACTTGCATTGTTTCTTCTTCGATTTCTGTTTCTACATGGTGTTTTATATTTTCTTTTATTAGTAATGCTGAACCACGTCTTGCTCTTTCTGCTGGATGAATGGAATGATATAAGTTATAACCCCGGATTTTAACAAACGAAGATTTAACAAAATGGCTTTCGGATATTAGAAAAATGTCGATTTTTTCTGTATTTAAAAATATTTCTATTTCTGGAATATGTTGCATAAGTCCATTCGCATTCCAGATTGCTATTCTGAAAGTTGTGTTCTTACTTAACATTTTTTATCGGATTGCGTTGTGGGAGTTGCATTTTCTTCAGTTGATCAAATATCATGTTGTTCAGGTTACTTTGGTCATCTAGCCGCTTTGTAATAGCTTCGATGCTGTTCATAATGTTTTCCATAATTCGATTATTTTCAGAGCCCATATATTTGGTTGAACCCGAGCCTTTCACTACCTGAGCAAATGTTCTTCTTTGCCCTGCGTTGCTTGGTTGTGGATTTTGATCCATCTGATTTGATGGTTGAATCCTTCGAATTTCATGATTTTGCGATTGATTTCGTGATTTATCTTTTAATTTTTGTAGGTGTTTAGCAACCTCACAGCCCCGATAATTGGCCGGATGTTGGCCTTTACAATTTATACACTTAGCCTTTACAATGACGATTTTTTGTGCGTTTGAATATTCGGATATTTTTTAATGTTGTTTATTTAATTATAAATTAAAAAAAAAAAAAATTGGAGCAGGCAGTGTCGTCTACACGGCCGTAGGTGTTTTTCGTGATAACGGAAATAATATGTTAAAATTAATTATTTTAATTTAATATAAATTATCTGTTACAGTTTCTTTACAAACAAATTGAACCAGATTTGCTCCGGTCAGATGAGGGATTCTCTCTCTACAGTGCTTTCAACCATTGTAAATCACTATTTTGCAGATTTTAATTTCAATTAAAGTTTAGGTGCAGGTTAATTATTTTTATTTAAAATTAATTATCCGCCACAGTTTCTTTACTCACAAATTGAGATTAGAATTGCTCCGATCAGATGACGCGTTCCCTCGTTACTGTACTGTCAATCTTTGAAAATCGCACTTTTGTAGTTTATAATTTTAATTAAAATTTATGTGGAAATTAAATATTTTAATTTAAATTAAATTAACCACCCCGCTGTTAGGCAAAAATTGATAAAAGAATTGCTCCGATCAGATGAGCCATTTTCTCGCTACCGTGTTTCAAGCATTTAAATCGCGCAAGGACCAACATAAGAAATCATTGATTTAAATTAAATGTAATGCTTTAGATGATGAGTAATTACTCACGACCAAGGACAACATTGCCGCCCCGGTGGCACAGTGGTTAGCATACTTGCTTTACGCTCCGGAGGTCCCGGGTTCGATTCCCGACGGGGGATGAAAAAATCGCGGCTGGTTAAGGGTAGGATCAATGAATTAAACACTCATTATCCGTTAACAAAAATGATTACGAAACTTCAAAATGAAGCGGCCAAATCCCTCTATGGCATGTAGCGCCAGCGGAAAAAAAAAAAAAAAAGGACAACATTTCGTGTTAACTTTGTGAACATGCGGTGTAAGACGTTATCACGCCAAGAAAATTTAAAATGAATCGAATTTTGAATATGACACCCTGTATTATTAGATTTTCCACAAATTAAAAAATGTTGTTACTATTCTGGTTGAAATGAGGTACAATCTAACTCAAATTTATTTATTTATTAATAATCCATTTTATTTTTTAATTTCATATTTTTTTTTGGATTTTTTGTTTTTTGTGTATTTTTTTTTATTTTTTTTTAATTTTTTATTTTTTTTTATTTTTTATTTTTTTTTTTATTTTTTTTTACTTTTTTAATTTTTATTATTTATATTTTTACTTTATTTATTTTTCATTTTTATTGTATATTTCCCGACACTTTTAAACCGGCCCAACGGAGCGAATGTATCTCAAATTGTTGACGATTAAAAATTGAAAAACGCCCATTTCAAAAGTGAAGAAGTTCTTCTATGATGTTAGACAATTTTATAAGTAAATTTATGTAATAATTAACTGAGCAAAATAATTAACAGACAAAATATATTGTGAAGCTTATATTTTACAAAACATGCAAATATTATTAATAATTTCTATTTGTTGGGTGCAAGTTTCATGTACAACCCTCCCACATGAAAAGCATGTAATGGCCAATTCGTTTGCAGCTTGGAAGCAGTATAAGCAATGATCTTCTAAAGAGTCAGAACTGCTTATTATTTTTTGTTTTAAAAAATTTCGGTATTCATTCAAACCTTTTGAGTTTATTAACTCGTCATCTGAATGGATATCTTTGATATACTTATTAAAAAGTAAATGTTCCACGGCGTATATTGCATAAATCCCACAATTACAACCGTCTTTTTGTTGTGGTAGGAAACTGCACGATATTACTTTAAATGTTTTAGTGGGATTATTAATTTTGTAAAACTGCAGAATTTGATTTGCAAATATTTTTAATTTATTTGCAAATTTATGGAGCACCCTATCAGGATTTAAAGGGTCGTAAGTTATTATTTTGAACTCTTTAAAATCAATGATACCCAAAACCCAGTGGCTATTATCGCAATGAGGTATTATTGTGTATCTGTGTGAATAAGATAATCTAATTTCTGGTTGTTTTTCTATGTCACTTACTTTATAATTTTCTCCAAGTATTTTCATTGTTTGATAGTGGTCTAAACAAATGATATTATTATTTTTGATTAGAATACTTATTGCTGTATAAACCAATTCAGTTGTAAGAAAGTTACCTACATTTAACGAGCTATAACAGCCGTTGTAAAGGCAACTTTCCCACAAACCATTAAAATTACTTTTAAAAACTACGATATTAAAATTTAGTTCAGACATTTTTTCAAAATATTCATCTTTACTCCTAGTGAACTGAATTTTTTTGGGGGTTATTAAACGAAGCAGTGCTCGTTTTCCCGAGTATTTTGGACCTCGTCGTTTATTTTTTTTTCGCCAATTCTCCTCATTTTTTGGATCATTTGGGTCCTTCTCATCGTCTCTAATAGATATTTGGGTATCCTGTGGTGTATATAGTCTTTGCCGACCATTATTAACGGCTTGATTTTGGTTCATTTCAACTAATTGTTGCCCGTATTCGGAAACAACCGAAGAAGTATTATCAGAAGCTGGATTTTTTTGTTGATTTTTAAAATTTTGTTTAAAGCTTTGCAGATGTGGGGCACACTCCGCAGCTTTCAATAAAAGGGACGTTTTTTCTCGAAGTTCGTCCACGAATCGACCTAGCTTTAAATGCAATTGATTAATTAAATTGTTCTTCAACAAGTTAAACCAACTTTCTGCAACTTGATTGGAAATTCGTTTTTCTTGTCCATAATGTTGAAGAAGAATTATTCCCCATAAAGGCAAATATTTCATATAATGTTTCGTGCAAAACAAAATGAAATCTGGGCAATGTAGTAGATTTTTTTCCCCCAACATTGAATTTTCTTCGATGGATATTCGATTAATGGTGTTTTTTAAAATCCTGTGATATCTTTCATAAAAAGGTGACGGATTACCATGAGGAGCATCTTCAATATCTAAACTAAAATGAAAATTGTTATCTTCAACAGAATCCTTCAGGTTGGAATCCTTTGGTGTAATATCGTTTAATTTTTCAGTTATTTGCTTTGCTAATTGGTTTTTTACTTTTATAAATATTGCATTTTCATATTTAGAACAGCAAAGTACACAAAGTATTTCAAAATATTGGTCTACTTCCAGCAAACATTTGCTGTCCAAAATTAAGAAGAAAATTATTAAAATCGTGTCCTTTAGATTCGAAGAGCAATCCCTAATTTTAGCTTTAATTTGATGAATAATAATCGCAGCGAAATGGGCACAACAAATAAAAACTCCAACGTATTTGCCAACTGTTTTTTTGTTGTTAATTACATCGAAAGCGAAATTTAAATATTCGTTAATATTCATCAGGTTCATTTGGCTTAAAATTGCGTTTATGAATACCCAAGACCAATCAGATACATATATCTTTGGCAAAACTAACTTAGGCTTTATGGAAATGATTTCATCTTGAAAATCACTTAAAAATTTTCGAATGGCACCTACATTGTGTTTGGTACTAATAAGCTCAGCAACTGGAAAAACAATGTTGTTGCACTTGATAACACAAGCGTAATAGAAAATTCTTGAATATGTATGATTTTTACAACAATTTGGATTTCGTACTAAGCTTCCGGTTGCATCGATATGTACAACAATGTCACTAGAATTTAAAAATTTCAATCCTTTCTCCCGCATTAATGTTACCGACAGTGGATTTGACGCTACATAAATATATTTGTCGATTGCCGATTGGTTTGACACCCGGTGGATTAGGTCTATAACTTCACAGCCCTGCACCACATCTGCTAGTAATTTCCTTTCAGAACGAGCTTTGCGAAGTGTTGTTGGTTTGACAAAATTTTGCGTATTTCCTTTCTGAAGTAATGACAAATCAATTGTTTCAAATTGTTTTAAATAAACTAAATTTGCAAATGTGCTCTTCATTTCATTTTGAATGTGGTTTCGTTTTGAACCCCTTAAGTGGGTGAATTCTTTATAAGTGCCATGGTTATATAAATCAGGACCTAATGTATACATATTCATAATGTTTTTATTATTTATAGTGAATTTAAATCGCTGATTGTGAGATTTATATTTGCAGTTGGCATATTGAGTTAATATTTGCAGATTTATATTTCGATTGATTGTCTTGAAACATAAAACGCAACGATGTTTAGCAAAATTTAAGGCTCTTTGTATGCTATTGCGCATGTCCTCATTTGTATAACTCTCCGCAACATTCAAGTCAATAAGCAAGCAACCGCGATGCAACCAAACATCATTAGGCGGTTCTTCTAATACCATTTCCATTTTGTCAATTTCTGGAAGTTTTTGCTTTTGTTCAATATTAAATATTGCCAACGAAACAATATCTTCTAATTCTGAATTTTCGTTAGTAAATTCAACATTATTTATGGATTTTTTATCAATTTCATTTGAATTGGCGAATTTAGAAACTGAGTGAAAGCTGTCTAGATGATTGGAATCATCATTTTCTGCTATTTCGGAATTCTCAAGAAAATTGTTTGCATGCTCTCCGTCTTTGTCATCAATTTTATTGAATCCTTCTAAACTGACTTTGGCATAGTTTTTTTCTGATTTTCGCCAAAAATTATAGATTCTTTGATGATTTACTTGATTGTCTTTTAAATTAAATTTTGCACAAATATTAGTCATAAGGTTAGATCTACCTTTTGGCAAATTAATATTTGAAAAATCATGTCCAATCAGTAACTCACGTAAGATCTGCTTCCTTTGCAATTTAAGTTTACCTAATTTTTTCGTATATCGTGTTTGTTTCTTAGTTTTCATGTTTAAAAAATTAATTCTTAAATAAAATCAATGGAATTGCGAAAATTATATTTGTAAACAGAAAAATTACACCTATAGGAATATTAATAAAATACCAACAAAAAAGTATGTAGAAAAAAATTAATTTAATTTAATAACGGTACAATAACGGTTTTGAACAAATATTGGTATAAATAATTGAAAAACACTTATAAACACTTTTTAGAGAATATACAAGTTTAATGCACAAGAAGTACTCCAATGGTTTTAAAAAAAAAAATGTTCAACCGGCTAGTGCAAAATTACTTTTAGGATGATACTATGATAGTTTATGTGGCAATTGGAAATCTTCAAAATAATTTTAATTTTTAATTTTTTCTTTATCCTCAGAATAAACAAAAAAAATACTTGAACTAGTACAACCGTTTAAATAATCGAAAAAAACTTATAAATTAAGAGAAATCAAATAATGTAGAAAAAAATTAATTTAATTTAATAACGGTACAATAACGGTTTTGAACAAATATTGGTATAAATAATTGAAAAACACTTATAAACACTTTTTAGAGAATATACAAGGTTAAATAATGCACAAGAAGTACTCCAATAGTTTAAAAAAAAAAATGTTCAACCGGCTAGTGCAAAATTACTTTTAGGATGATACTATGATAGTTTATGTGGCAAGTGGAAATCTTCAAAATAATTTTAATTTTTAATTTTTTCTTTATCCCCAGAATAAACAAAAAATAAACGTGAACTCGTAAACCGTTTAAATAATCCAAAAAAACTTATAAATTAAGAGAAATCAAATAATGTAGAAAAAAATTAATTTAATTTAATAACGGTACAATAACGGTTTTGAACAAATATTGGTATAAATAATTGAAAAACACTTATAAACACTTTTTAGAGAATATACAAGGTTAAATAATGCACAAGAAGTACTCCAATAGTTTAAAAAAAAAAATGTTCAACCGGCTAGTGCAAAATTACTTTTAGGATGATACTATGATAGTTTATGTGGCAAGTGGAAATCTTCAAAATAATTTTAATTTTTAATTTTTTCTTTATCCCCAGAATAAACAAAAAATAAACGTGAACTCGTAAACCGTTTAAATAATCCAAAAAAACTTATAAATTAAGAGAAATCAAATAATGTAGAAAAAAATTAATTTAATTTAATAACGGTACAATAACGGTTTTGAACAAATATTGGTATAAATAATTGAAAAACACTTATAAACACTTTTTAGAGAATATACAAGGTTAAATAATGCACAAGAAGTACTCCAAAAGTTTAAAAAAAAAAAATGTTCAACCGGCTAGTGCAAAATTACTTTTAGGATGATACTATGATAGTTTATGTGGCAAGTGGAAATCTTCAAAATAATTTTAATTTTTAATTTTTTCTTTATCCCCAGAATAAACAAAAAATAAACGTGAACTCGTAAACCGTTTAAATAATCCAAAAAAACTTATAAATTAAGAGAAATCAAATAATGTAGAAAAAAATTAATTTAATTTAATAACGGTACAATAACGGTTTTGAACAAATATTGGTATAAATAATTGAAAAACACTTATAAACACTTTTTAGAGAATATACAAGGTTAAATAATGCACAAGAAGTACTCCAATAGTTTAAAACAAAAAATGTTCAACCGGCTAGTGCAAAATTACTTTTAGGATGATACTATGATAGTTTATGTGGCAATTGGAAATCTTCAAAATAATTTTAATTTTTAATTTTTTCTTTATCCTCAGAATAAACAAAAAAAATACTTGAACTAGTACAACCGTTTAAATAATCGAAAAAAACTTATAAATTAAGAGAAATCAAATAATGTAGAAAAAAATTAATTTAATTTAATAACGGTACAATAACGGTTTTGAACAAATATTGGTATAAATAATTGAAAAACACTTATAAACACTTTTTAGAGAATATACAAGTTTAATGCACAAGAAGTACTCCAATGGTTTTAAAAAAAAAAATGTTCAACCGGCTAGTGCAAAATTACTTTTAGGATGATACTATGATAGTTTATGTGGCAATTGGAAATCTTCAAAATAATTTTAATTTTTAATTTTTTCTTTATCCTCAGAATAAACAAAAAAAATACTTGAACTAGTACAACCGTTTAAATAATCGAAAAAAATTTATAAATTAAGAAAAATCAAATACCAACAAGTATCATTACAGTTTATTGCTTACTAAACACTTAAATCCCCTATAACTTTTCAGGTGACTATGTTTTTCTGTTAGATTACATCCATACCAACCTGAAAATATGCGTAGGATTTTGGGCCGGTGTTTCTAAGAACCGGAAAACGTTCGGAAAATTCATGTATGCTATTGAATATTACCATAACAGTTTTTTGTTTACTAAACACCCAAATCCCCTATAACTTTTCAGGTGACTATGTTTTTCTGTTAGATTACATCCATACCAACCTGAAAATATGCGTAGGATTTTGGGGCGGTGTTTCTAAGAACCGGAAAACGTTCGGAAAATTCATGTATGCTATTGAATATTACCATAACAGTTTTTTGTTTACTAAACACCCAAATCCCCTATAACTTTTCAGGTGACTATGTTTTTCTGTTAGATTACATCCATACCAACCTGAAAATATGCGTAGGATTTTGGGCCGGTGTTTCTAAGAACCGGAAAACGTTCGGAAAATTCATATATGCTATTGAATATTACCATAACAGTTTTTTGTTTACTAAACACCCAAATCCCCTATAACTTTTCAGGTGACTATGTTTTTCTGTTAGATTACATCCATACCAACCTGAAAATATGCTTAGGATTTTGGCCCGGTGTTTCTAAGAACTGGAAAACGTTCGGAAAATTCATGTACGCTATTGAATATTACCATAACAGTTTATTGTTTACTAAACACCCAAATCCCCTATAACTTTTCAGGTGACTATGTTTTTCTGTTAGATTACATCCATACCAACCTGAAAATATGCGTAGGATTTTGGGCCGGTGTTTCTAAGAACCGGAAAACGTTCGGAAAATTCATGTATGCTATTGAATATTACCATAACAGTTTTTTGTTTACTAAACACCCAAATCCCCTATAACTTTTCAGGTGACTATGTTTTTCTGTTAGATTACATCCATACCAACCTGAAAATATGCGTAGGATTTTGGGGCGGTGTTTCTAAGAACCGGAAAACGTTCGGAAAATTCATGTATGCTATTGAATATTACCATAACAGTTTTTTGTTTACTAAACACCCAAATCCCCTATAACTTTTCAGGTGACTATGTTTTTCTGTTAGATTACATCCATACCAACCTGAAAATATGCGTAGGATTTTGGGGCGGTGTTTCTAAGAACCGGAAAACGTTCGGAAAATTCATATATGCTATTGAATATTACCATAACAGTTTTTTGTTTACTAAACACCCAAATCCCCTATAACTTTTCAGGTGACTATGTTTTTCTGTTAGATTACATCCATACCAACCCGAAAATATGCTTAGGATTTTGGGCCGGTGTTTCTAAGAACTGGAAAACGTTCGGAAAATTCATGTACGCTATTGAATATTACCATAACAGTTTATTGTTTACTAAACACCCAAATCCCCTATAACTTTTCAGGTGACTATGTTTTTCTGTTAGATTACATCCATACCAACCTGAAAATATGCGTAGGATTTTGGGCCGGTGTTTCTAAGAACCGGAAAACGTTCGGAAAATTCATGTATGCTATTGAATATTACCATAACAGTTTTTTGTTTACTAAACACCCAAATCCCCTATAACTTTTCAGGTGACTATGTTTTTCTGTTAGATTACATCCATACCAACCTGAAAATATGCGTAGGATTTTGGGCCGGTGTTTCTAAGAACCGGAAAACGTTCGGAAAATTCATGTATGCTATTGAATATTACCATAACAGTTTTTTGTTTACTAAACACCCAAATCCCCTATAACTTTTCAGGTGACTATGTTTTTCTGTTAGATTACATCCATACCAACCTGAAAATATGCGTAGGATTTTGGGGCGGTGTTTCTAAGAACCGGAAAACGTTCGGAAAATTCATATATGCTATTGAATATTACCATAACAGTTTTTTGTTTACTAAACACCCAAATCCCCTATAACTTTTCAGGTGACTATGTTTTTCTGTTAGATTACATCCATACCAACCTGAAAATATGCTTAGGATTTTGGGCCGGTGTTTCTAAGAACTGGGAAACGTTCGGAAAATTCATGTACGCTATTGAATATTACCATAACAGTTTATTGTTTACTAAACACCCAAATCCCCTATAACTTTTCAGGTGACTATGTTTTTCTGTTAGATTACATCCATACCAACCTGAAAATATGCGTAGGATTTTGGGCCGGTGTTTCTAAGAACCGGAAAACGTTCGGAAAATTCATGTATGCTATTGAATATTACCATAACAGTTTTTTGTTTACTAAACACCCAAATCCCCTATAACTTTTCAGGTGACTATGTTTTTCTGTTAGATTACATCCATACCAACCTGAAAATATGCGTAGGATTTTGGGCCGGTGTTTCTAAGAACCGGAAAACGTTCGGAAAATTCATGTACGCTATTGAATATTACCATAACAGTTTTTTGTTTACTAAACACCCAAATCCCCTATAACTTTTCAGGTGACTATGTTTTTCTGTTAGATTACATCCATACCAACCTGAAAATATGCTTAGGATTTTGGGCCGGTGTTTCTAAGAACCGGAAAACGTTCAGAAAATTCATGTATGCTATTGAATATTACCATAACAGTTTTTTGTTTACTAAACACCCAAATCCCCTATAACTTTTCAGGTGACTATGTTTTTCTGTTAGATTACATCCATACCAACCTGAAAATATGCTTAGGATTTTGGGCCGGTGTTTCTAAGAACCGGAAAACGTTCGGAAAATTCATGTATGCTATTGAATATTACCATAACAGTTTTTTGTTTACTAAACACCCAAATCCCCTATAACTTTTCAGGTGACTATGTTTTTCTGTTAGATTACATCCATACCAACCTGAAAATATGCTTAGGATTTTGGGCCGGTGTTTCTAAGAACTGGAAAACGTTCGGAAAATTCATGTACGCTATTGAATATTACCATAACAGTTTTTTGTTTACTAAACACCCAAATCCCCTATAACTTTTCAGGTGACTATGTTTTTCTGTTAGATTACATCCATACCAACCTGAAAATATGCTTAGGATTTTGGGCCGGTGTTTCTAAGAACTGGAAAACGTTCGGAAAATTCATGTACGCTATTGAATATTACCATAACAGTTTTTTGTTTACTAAACACCCAAATCCCCTATAACTTTTCAGGTGACTATGTTTTTCTGTTAGATTACATCCATACCAACCTGAAAATATGCGTAGGATTTTGGGCCGGTGTTTCTAAGAACCGGAAAACGTTCGGAAAATTCATGTACGCTATTGAATATTACCATAACAGTTTTTTGTTTACTAAACACCCAAATCCCCTATAACTTTTCAGGTGACTATGTTTTTCTGTTAGATCACATCCATACCAACCTGAAAATATGCGTAGGATTTTGGGCCGGTGTTTCTAAGAACCGGAAAACGTTCAGAAAATTCATGTATGCTATTGAATATTACCATAACAGTTTTTTGTTTACTAAACACCCAAATCCCCTATAACTTTTCAGGTGACTATGTTTTTCTGTTAGATTACATCCATACCAACCTGAAAATATGCTTAGGATTTTGGGCCGGTGTTTCTAAGAACTGGAAAACGTTCGGAAAATTCATGTACGCTATTGAATATTACCATAACAGTTTTTTGTTTACTAAACACCCAAATCCCCTATAACTTTTCAGGTGACTATGTTTTTCTGTTAGATTACATCCATACCAACCTGAAAATATGCGTAGGATTTTGGGCCGGTGTTTCTAAGAACCGGAAAACGTTCGGAAAATTCATGTATGCTATTGAATATTACCATAACAGTTTTTTGTTTACTAAACACCCAAATCCCCTATAACTTTTCAGGTGACTATGTTTTTCTGTTAGATTACATCCATACCAACCTGAAAATATGCGTAGGATTTTGGGCCGGTGTTTCTAAGAACCGGAAAACGTTCGGAAAATTCATGTACGCTATTGAATATTACCATAACAGTTTTTTGTTTACTAAACACCCAAATCCCCTATAACTTTTCAGGTGACTATGTTTTTCTGTTAGATTACATCCATACCAACCTGAAAATATGCGTAGGATTTTGGGCCGGTGTTTCTAAGAACCGGAAAACGTTCGGAAAATTCATGTACGCTATTGAATATTACCATAACAGTTTTTTGTTTACTAAACACCCAAATCCCCTATAACTTTTCAGGTGACTATGTTTTTCTGTTAGATTACATCCATACCAACCTGAAAATATGCTTAGGATTTTGGGCCGGTGTTTCTAAGAACCGGAAAACGTTCAGAAAATTCATGTATGCTATTGAATATTACCATAACAGTTTTTCGTTTACTAAACACCCAAATCCCCTATAACTTTTCAGGTGACTATGTTTTTCTGTTAGATTACATCCATACCAACCTGAAAATATGCGTAGGATTTTGGGCCGGTGTTTCTAAGAACCGGAAAACGTTCGGAAAATTCATGTACGCTATTGAATATTACCATAACAGTTTTTTGTTTACTAAACACCCAAATCCCCTATAACTTTTCAGGTGACTATGTTTTTCTGTTAGATTACATCCATACCAACCTGAAAATATGCTTAGGATTTTGGGCCGGTGTTTCTAAGAACCGGAAAACGTTCAGAAAATTCATGTATGCTATTGAATATTTCCATAACAGTTTTTTGTTTACTAAACACCCAAATCCCCTATAACTTTTCAGGTGACTATGTTTTTCTGTTAGATTACATCCATACCAACCTGAAAATATGCGTAGGATTTTGGGCCGGTGTTTCTAAGAACCGGAAAACGTTCGGAAAATTCATGTACGCTATTGAATATTACCATAACAGTTTATTGTTTACTAAACACCCAAATCCCCTATAACTTTTCAGGTGACTATGTTTTTCTGTTAGATTACATCCATACCAACCTGAAAATATGCGTAGGATTTTGGGCCGGTGTTTCTAAGAACCGGAAAACGTTCGGAAAATTCATGTATGCTATTGAATATTACCATAACAGTTTTTTGTTTACTAAACACCCAAATCCCCTATAACTTTTCAGGTGACTATGTTTTTCTGTTAGATTACATCCATACCAACCTGAAAATATGCGTAGGATTTTGGGCCGGTGTTTCTAAGAACCGGAAAACGTTCGGAAATTCATATATGCTATTGAATATTACCATAACAGTTTTTTGTTTACTAAACACCCAAATCCCCTATAACTTTTCAGGTGACTATGTTTTTCTGTTAGATTACATCCATACCAACCTGAAAATATGCTTAGGATTTTGGGCCGGTGTTTCTAAGAACTGGAAAACGTTCGGAAAATTCATGTACGCTATTGAATATTACCATAACAGTTTATTGTTTACTAAACACCCAAATCCCCTATAACTTTTCAGGTGACTATGTTTTTCTGTTAGATTACATCCATACCAACCTGAAAATATGCGTAGGATTTTGGGCCGGTGTTTCTAAGAACCGGAAAACGTTCGGAAAATTCATGTATGCTATTGAATATTACCATAACAGTTTTTTGTTTACTAAACACCCAAATCCCCTATAACTTTTCAGGTGACTATGTTTTTCTGTTAGATTACATCCATACCAACCTGAAAATATGCGTAGGATTTTGGGCCGGTGTTTCTAAGAACCGGAAAACGTTCGGAAAATTCATGTACGCTATTGAATATTACCATAACAGTTTTTTGTTTACTAAACACCCAAATCCCCTATAACTTTTCAGGTGACTATGTTTTTCTGTTAGATTACATCCATACCAACCTGAAAATATGCTTAGGATTTTGGGCCGGTGTTTCTAAGAACCGGAAAACGTTCAGAAAATTCATGTATGCTATTGAATATTACCATAACAGTTTTTTGTTTACTAAACACCCAAATCCCCTATAACTTTTCAGGTGACTATGTTTTTCTGTTAGATTACATCCATACCAACCTGAAAATATGCTTAGGATTTTGGGCCGGTGTTTCTAAGAACCGGAAAACGTTCGGAAAATTCATGTATGCTATTGAATATTACCATAACAGTTTTTTGTTTACTAAACACCCAAATCCCCTATAACTTTTCAGGTGACTATGTTTTTCTGTTAGATTACATCCATACCAACCTGAAAATATGCTTAGGATTTTGGGCCGGTGTTTCTAAGAACTGGAAAACGTTCGGAAAATTCATGTACGCTATTGAATATTACCATAACAGTTTTTTGTTTACTAAACACCCAAATCCCCTATAACTTTTCAGGTGACTATGTTTTTCTGTTAGATTACATCCATACCAACCTGAAAATATGCTTAGGATTTTGGGCCGGTGTTTCTAAGAACTGGAAAACGTTCGGAAAATTCATGTACGCTATTGAATATTACCATAACAGTTTTTTGTTTACTAAACACCCAAATCCCCTATAACTTTTCAGGTGACTATGTTTTTCTGTTAGATTACATCCATACCAACCTGAAAATATGCGTAGGATTTTGGGCCGGTGTTTCTAAGAACCGGAAAACGTTCAGAAAATTCATGTATGCTATTGAATATTACCATAACAGTTTTTTGTTTACTAAACACCCAAATCCCCTATAACTTTTCAGGTGACTATGTTTTTCTGTTAGATTACATCCATACCAACCTGAAAATATGCTTAGGATTTTGGGCCGGTGTTTCTAAGAACTGGAAAACGTTCGGAAAATTCATGTACGCTATTGAATATTACCATAACAGTTTTTTGTTTACTAAACACCCAAATCCCCTATAACTTTTCAGGTGACTATGTTTTTCTGTTAGATTACATCCATACCAACCTGAAAATATGCGTAGGATTTTGGGCCGGTGTTTCTAAGAACCGGAAAACGTTCAGAAAATTCATGTATGCTATTGAATATTACCATAACAGTTTTTTGTTTACTAAACACCCAAATCCCCTATAACTTTTCAGGTGACTATGTTTTTCTGTTAGATTACATCCATACCAACCTGAAAATATGCGTAGGATTTTGGGCCGGTGTTTCTAAGAACCGGAAAACGTTCGGAAAATTCATGTACGCTATTGAATATTACCATAACAGTTTTTTGTTTACTAAACACCCAAATCCCCTATAACTTTTCAGGTGACTATGTTTTTCTGTTAGATTACATCCATACCAACCTGAAAATATGCTTAGGATTTTGGGCCGGTGTTTCTAAGAACTGGAAAACGTTCGGAAAATTCATGTACGCTATTGAATATTACCATAACAGTTTTTTGTTTACTAAACACCCAAATCCCCTATAACTTTTCAGGTGACTATGTTTTTCTGTTAGATTACATCCATACCAACCTGAAAATATGCGTAGGATTTTGGGCCGGTGTTTCTAAGAACCGGAAAACGTTCGGAAAATTCATGTAGGCTATTGAATATTACCATAACAGTTTTTTGTTTACTAAACACCCAAATCCCCTATAACTTTTCAGGTGACTATGTTTTTCTGTTAGATTACATCCATACCAACCTGAAAATATGCTTAGGATTTTGGGCCGGTGTTTCTAAGAACCGGAAAACGTTCAGAAAATTCATGTATGCTATTGAATATTACCATAACAGTTTTTTGTTTACTAAACACCCAAATCCCCTATAACTTTTCAGGTGACTATGTTTTTCTGTTAGATTACATCCATACCAACCTGAAAATATGCGTAGGATTTTGGGCCGGTGTTTCTAAGAACCGGAAAACGTTCGGAAAATTCATGTACGCTATTGAATATTACCATAACAGTTTTTTGTTTACTAAACACCCAAATCCCCTATAACTTTTCAGGTGACTATGTTTTTCTGTTAGATTACATCCATACCAACCTGAAAATATGCTTAGGATTTTGGGCCGGTGTTTCTAAGAACTGGAAAACGTTCGGAAAATTCATGTACGCTATTGAATATTACCATAACAGTTTTTTGTTTACTAAACACCCAAATCCCCTATAACTTTTCAGGTGACTATGTTTTTCTGTTAGATTACATCCATACCAACCTGAAAATATGCGTAGGATTTTGGGCCGGTGTTTCTAAGAACCGGAAAACGTTCAGAAAATTCATGTATGCTATTGAATATTACCATAACAGTTTTTTGTTTACTAAACACCCAAATCCCCTATAACTTTTCAGGTGACTATGTTTTTCTGTTAGATTACATCCATACCAACCTGAAAATATGCGTAGGATTTTGGGCCGGTGTTTCTAAGAACCGGAAAACGTTCGGAAAATTCATGTACGCTATTGAATATTACCATAACAGTTTTTTGTTTACTAAACACCCAAATCCCCTATAACTTTTCAGGTGACTATGTTTTTCTGTTAGATCACATCCATACCAACCTGAAAATATGCGTAGGATTTTGGGCCGGTGTTTCTAAGAACCGGAAAACGTTCAGAAAATTCATGTATGCTATTGAATATTACCATAACAGTTTTTTGTTTACTAAACACCCAAATCCCCTATAACTTTTCAGGTGACTATGTTTTTCTGTTAGATTACATCCATACCAACCTGAAAATATGCGTAGGATTTTGGGCCGGTGTTTCTAAGAACCGGAAAACGTTCGGAAAATTCATGTAGGCTATTGAATATTACCATAACAGTTTTTTGTTTACTAAACACCCAAATCCCCTATAACTTTTCAGGTGACTATGTTTTTCTGTTAGATTACATCCATACCAACCTGAAAATATGCTTAGGAATTACATGAACAAAATTCTGTAAGCAGCAAAATTAGAATACACAAGTTTAAATGAATTGAACTACATGTATTCTGCCTGTCATATAGAATTCTGCTTTGTGTCTCTATTTCTAATTTTGCTGCAAATCAGTAGGCTATATTACGTAAAAGGTAACAAATCTAGTACAACTTGTATTGGCGATTTTCATCAAATGTAGTTAGCGTTGGTTTCTATGTAAGTAAAGGGGACGAGTATTGTCAAATTCAACTGTTTGACAGTTCTGATCACCCTTGTTCTATGGTTAAATTTTGTTCATATTGATTTCACCAGATGTCAGCTACTTTGTTGGAAATCGCGAATAGTTTTTATTTTTGCAATCCATTTTTTTTAATTTGTTGACAGGAAATAAGTTTTGTGTGACAAGTGCCAGAATGGAGGATACAAATTAGTTAATTTGTGACAAAATACTGCATCATTCATTTAAAAAAATTGTACATTAAAATTAAATATGTATCAAATAAATACGACAAATTAAAATTCTGCTTGCCAAAAAAGACGCTCATGTAATTCAACTAAATTTCTGCCGGCAGTGCTGCTAGCAGAAATTTTGCTCATGTGTTTCCAGCATTACTTGGTTTAATTTCAATCGTCAAAAAGTCTCTGGTAACTTTTCTATAATGTTTTTACTACTGTCGCAAAACCAAATAAACACCAACAATTTTTTTTTTTCAATTGAAAAACTCAAGATTCAATCGAGGAGTCAGATTTCGAAGCGCAAATAGTTTATTTGCGAGCTGTTGGAGGATATACCCCCAAGTTTTCTTTTATGTTAAAATGTACAAACATAGCAGCGCGGATAATGTATTAAAGGTTATTTGAAAATATTTTACCCTACGAAATTTAAATTGATTTTTTTTTTCCGAATAGATATAACGCATAGCAAATAAATTCACCGTTTAAATGGTGAAATCAGTTCGAATATCGGTTAATCCGAATAAAATATAAGAAAGTCACAAATACATTGAAATATATTAATATTTAGGAAAAACTTCACGAGTTTGCGCAAAAACGTGAAGTTTTTCCTAAACTATCCTAAAGTTTTTTTGTTTTTTTAGGAAAGTTTAGGATAAAGTTCACGTGAATTGCTTGAGAGCACTGTAGCGAGAGAACCCCTCATCTGATCGAGCAATTCTAGTGTTAAAATGTACATAAAGAAACTGTGGCAGATACTTTATTGAAAATTAAAATAATTAACTTTCACATACATTTTAATTAAAATTTAGATCTACAAAGTGGCGATTTACAATGCTAGAGAGCATAGTAATGGGAAAATGTCTCATCTGATAGAAGCAGATGAGGCATTCTCCCGGAGTCAGTACGTACCGCCAATATGTCAGTGTGGTCTCCGATATACATCTTGTGCTCTGCGGCGATTTCAACATCGATGTCATCGCTAAACCCGAATTCGTGCGCTTCATCAAGGACACCTTCGACCTATAGACTGCACCTCTAACACACTAGCCTCGACAACTTTGGGAGGCACTGGGCTGGATCTCACATTCGTCAGGTATATCACCGCTGAGACTCTACGCTTCATATCGTACTTCTTGTACTATCGCCCAGTACTTAATCGTTTGCAAACAATCACTGTACTCTCATTTCATGAAGCTAATAATAAATAAATTTATTTTAACAAACCAATACGTCGTGCCATTTCTCGCACCGCTCATAGACGTTATCAGCGAAAACAGCTATGGCTGTGTAGAAGACATAGCCTACCCCGATTTTTCTTTTATATAAGTACTTAATGGTTTGTATATAAAATTTATAATATGTATGTATGTATTTAAAACGTTGAAATGATGGAGTTGCGCAAAATTGTTGGCTAACGACTGTAAGTGTATAGTCAACAATAAAAATTCGTTTTCTTTGTGTTTTATTTACGTGATAATTCGTCATATTTTGATATAAGTTTAAAATTTGTATCTTACGTATAGTGATGTTAAATTGAAATTTTGTATAATATGTATTACCAAATTCTATAGTTTTGCAAAAATGGGGGAAAGAACATCAGCGACAAAGAAAAATCAACTGCAACCGCTGTCACTGAGACTGGGCAACAATCTTATAGTGTTATAGCCACAAAACTGCACATATTTGTTTTAATTTTAAACAGTGTTATCGACTTTTAAAACAAATATTTACTCAAACCTGTTTTTGTGCGGTAATTTTTTAAGCGGTTTATTTTTATGCGTTTTTTTGTGCGATTTTTTTATGCGGTATACGAATTATGAGGCATATAAAAATCGCATAAAAGAAGACCGCACAAAAACAGGTTTGACTGTATGTGGTTTCAATAGAGAAAGGCGGTCTACTTAGACAGATAATGGTGTGTTCAACTCAACAAGTTTGACTATATTATGTAACAAGGAGGGGTATCGATCACAAAAATAATAATTTAACGTAATACCCTGTTCATGGTTCATGCTGGGTAAATATTGTTTCATATTTGTATTTAAAAGCTGCAGAGCGGTATGTTTAACAGCACGCAATAATCAAAGCAGAGTCCGTATTACCATATAACCAGCTCATATGCAAGAGTTAGGTAAAGGTAAAACATTGATTTTTTGATCAGCTGCGGTTTATTTCATTCTTTTGCAATAGCGGAGTTTAAGTTATAGCTGAAATTTGAAATGCCTGCCTGAAATGTTACTGCAAAACAAGTCTGATCTCAGCGACGGATTGAGCTAAGGAAAAATAAGGATTTTCGACTTATTTTTGGGTCAGGAATCAGGGCGACACTCTGATATAATTAGTAAGATTTTGACATGGAATAGTACAGTACACTGTGAACCAGCGTGTATTTAACCATAACAAAATAATTGTTTATTTTCGCCGAAAACAATAGTGTCGATTTTTATGAATAATCATTTTTCAAAAGAGCGCACGTAACAGTTTTTGATCCATTAAAATCCGTCTAGTCGTTGTCAGACATAATACCTCAAATTGCAACAGCTTCATAACGAGCTAAACCTCGCTCAACGCAATCAATACAACCATAAAACTCCCTTTTGGTGTAGTTTACCTTTGTATACGTAACGGTATATGAATCAACCCTTGTTCTTTTCATTGCAAGTGATAGCGACGGGATTATAATCTGAAAGGAAGGACAGTTCTTCGTCATATAAATTATTGAAAATTGTTCCTAATCGTTTCAGTTACTGTCACTTGAGAAAACAAATATTGCACTTCATAAGTTTTTGTGGTTCTGTTAACGATCGATTTGTTCTATTAGGTGTGTTAATAAACTATTATATATTCTTTCTAGATATCAACGAATGCCTTGAATTTTATCAACCTTGCCATCGAACTGAAATTTGTATCAACAAAATAGGAAGTTTTATTTGTGAATGTCTACCTGGATATATATCAATGCGCCCTGGGTCGTCTTGCCTTGATATTAACGAATGCAGCCAGCAGATACATAACTGCTCCCATAATTGTCAAAACACAGATGGAAGCTACAAGTGTTCTTGTCCGGATAATTTCGTTTTAAGCGAGAATAGACAAACGTGTATTCTAAAGCGAACGCCGAGAGAAAAACAAAATCAAAATTATACGTTAAAACATACAATTCCATTAAATTTGTGTGAAGACGGATTTCATCTTAAAAATGAAACATGTGTTGGCAAGTATTACCAACGGCGGGATAACACCATATATATAACAAAACTTTTCCCATTTTGACCAATAGCCTGTTTTGTTGTTAAGCAAAAATTGATTTATTATATTATATAGTGTAAGACCGACCTTACCAAACTAAAAATATTGCATATATGTATATGTATTATAATACATAATACATACGATACATTTGTACATACTGTGCTATTAAAAACAATATCTTCTTTTTACTTTCAGATATTGATGAATGTATACCAATGAAGAATAACTGTAATTTCAATGAAACATGCCTCAATACACGTGGTTCCCATTTTTGCCTTCCAACGGGTTGCCCAGAATCATATCTACGTGACCAAACATCAGGACAATGTGTACAAATGTGTGTTGATTTTCCTAATTATAAATGTTCAGACGGAGCAGTTATTGCACAGTCAATTAGCTACACCGTAATAGCAAGTCAATTAATTTACGAAGATGTTCCTTTTTTAAAATTAATGTCTTACGACGTGTTCAACAACCCATTGAAAAATACGAAATTCATGTTTATTGATGGCTCACATCATAATCACTTATTTGGTTTAGAGAAATTTGAATCAGATGTCGATACCACTAGTGGATACATATATATTTTAGTCAAAAAAATAGAACTTCTAAGAAAAGAAAAACTGTATAAGGTAAAAATTTCAGCCAAATCCTACGATTTCGAATCACCAACTTTACTTTATGTAACCCAATTTGTTATTTTTGTCTACATAAACTAACCGAAAATAATTTACGTTATAAAAGGATTTCTTTTGCAAAATAAATAAATAAAATAAGCTGAATGTATCTAAAATGAGTTTATTTTAGTTATTTAAGATCTCCGATATCTAGTGGCATAAACCAAAAAAGTGTAAAATTCGATACCAGTCAGAAACAAAATAAACCATCACACATGATACAATCATCGGGTGTTTTCGTTTATTCATTCGGAATATTCTGGACATTCCGAAAGTGACGTAAATCGTTCTTTTATTCATTCCATTTTTTCTATACCTTTTTTCTATTTCTATTTCGTTTTGTAATTATTTGCAATACTTACAATTTAAATGATTAAATTAATTGAATTAGCCCGCACAAATTATGAAAAATGAAATTATTAATTATGATATAATAAAATATTTTTATTTTCATTACACGATAATCATATATGTATAAATACACAAGCCAAGAAAAGGCGTAGCCATCTGCCATAGAGCATTTCCACTCTCCTCTCAGTATAAATACTCTCATCATCTAATCTCGTGTCACGGTGTTTGTGGTCGCACATCGCACTACTCCGAAACGGCTCGACCGATTTTTATGAAATTTTTTATGTATATTTGGTAGGTATGAGAATAGGTCGTAAAGTATATTTCATACCGCTAGGTGATTAGGGTATCCCCCTTATCCCCAAAATTTTTTTATATATCAAACAAAATTTTTTTTTCGTATTTTTTTTTGATTTGGCATCAAAAAATACATTCGCGATTTTAGTATTTTTGTATGAACAATATCCAAATAATTTAACTGTAGTTCGTATTTCAAACATAACGAAATAATTTATGTTGTTGTATGGCAGTAGGCGCTGCGTCAGCCTCATCGAACTTTCATCCACATATGCGCAAGTCATTCACGAAAAGCGTTGCATCGTTTTGACTTTTCATTCTGCATTTGTTATGTATATCACAACGCAGTGCGTGCAAAATTTTGTTCGATTTATTTTAATTTATAAGAAATATAAAGTGTTTTATGATCGTAAAAAGGTAAATACTAAAACAACAAATTACATTATCGGTATACCGTTTTTCATCAGTAAGTACAACAATTTTGTCTATTTGTGTGTGTGTGTGTGTGTGTGTGTGTGTGTGTGTGTGTGTGTGTGTGTTTGTGTGTGTGTGTGTGTGTGTGTGTGTGTTTGTGTGTGTGTGTGTGTGTGTGTGTGTGTGTGTGTGTGTTTGTGTGTGTGTGTGTGTGTGTGTGTGTGTGTGTGTGTGTGTGTGTGTGTGTGTGTGTGTGTGTGTGTGTGTGTGTGTGTGTGTGTGTGTGTGTGTGTGTGTTTTTTTTTTTTTTTTTTTTTTTTTTTTTTTTTAATACGCAGGAGGTGGAAAATCTTCCGAAGACACCGTCGACCCGTGTCGCCGGTAGTGTGAGATTTCTACTCACTAAAAACCACCTCCTTCTTCTGACCGTATTCCCCGCGGCACAACCGTAAGGTATTTCTTCGCGGGGACGGGTTATGGCCACTAGGGGCTCACTCTGCGTTCACGCTCCAGCCGACGGAGCTCCTTCATTACGACCGCCGCCATGTCGGATACTGCATCCCATTTAGCTTGGCTCTCGAGCATGTGTTGGACAATATTGTCTGGCGTCACGCGTTCCTTAAACGCATCCTCTAGTGTCACTCGAGCGTCGTTGAATCTCGGGCAAAAGAAAAATACGTGCTCAGCGTCCTCGGTCGCACCTCCGCAATTAGTGCAGGCAGATGAATCTTCGAACTTAAACCTGTGCAGATATGCACGGAAACAACCATGCCCTGTTAGTAGTTGGGTGATGTAGTGGTTCAGCTCGCCATGTGTTCTGTTTATCCAGTCCATAAGGCTGGGTATTAACCGTTTTGTCCAGCGACCCTTCCCTGATTCGTCCCATCGTACTTGCCATTGATCGATGCTGGTGCATCTGATGGCCGTATGGCGCTCCTCTCGATCGGTATCATCTCCACGTCTGATTTGGTAGTGGTTTTTCGCCTCAGTCGCTAGTAGATCCAATGGTATCATACCGGCTATCACCAGGGCAGCATCTGTAGAGGTGGTGCGGAATGCGCTGATCACTCTAAGTGCACTTGTCCTGTATGTTGATTCTATACCATGTAAGTATGACCGCACGCTTACTTTGTCCGCCCATATGGGGGCGCCATACATTATTATGGACTTAATCACACTTGCAACAAGGCGTCTCTTCAGATGTTTTGGCCCACCAACATTGGGCATTATACGGCAGATGTTGGCACATGCCCGTGCTGCTTTGGTACCCACACACTTTAGGTGTTCTTTAAAACTAAGCCTGGCGTCCACCCACACACCGAGGTATTTTAGGTGCGGTACCGTGCGGATAACGCAACTACCAACCCTTATTTCAGCTACTTCCAGCACCTTTCGAGATGACACTAGAACTGCCTCTGTTTTGTGCTCCGCCAGTTGCAGTCCAGATCCCACTAGCCAGTTCCTCAGCGCAATGATTGCTTCGTTTGTTCTAAGAACAGCTTCTTCCAGGTGCTTCGCAGTTGCCACTATCGCTATGTCGTCCGCATAGCCAATGATTTTGACCTCATGCGGTAATGGTACTCGAAGGTACTCGAAGAATGCCATCATACATAACGTTCCACAAGAGCGGTCCAAGCACCGAACCTTGGGGGACTCCTCCAGTGATTGGGTGCTCCCGCGGGCCATCATCCGTATCGTACAGCAGTATCCTGTTTTTGAAGTAACTATCCACCATTAGCCGGAGGTATGCTGGCACTTGGAATTGGGACAACGACTCTGCAATTCTCGTCCAGTTGGCAGAGTTGAACGCATTTTTTACGTCAAGAGTGACGATCAAACAGTATTCTTTTGCCCCGCCTCTCCATCTCTTCCCCTCAATCGCCGCTTGCGCCGTCCTGGTTAGTTCATCAATGGCATCGATTGTGGACTTAGACTTCCTGAAACCATATTGGCGTTGTGATAGTCCACCGGACTCTGTTATGGCATTCTCTATCCTGTCACACAGTATCCGCTCAAGTACTTTTCCGGCCGTGTCCAACATGCAGAGTGGGCGTGTGTGTGTGTGTGTGTGTGTGTGTGTGTGTGTGTGTGTGTGTGTGTGTGTGTGTGTGTGTGTGTGTGTGTATGTGTGTGTGTGTGTGTATATGTGTGTGTGTGTGTGTGTGTGTGTGTGTGTGTGTGTGTGTGTGTGTGTGTGTGTGTGTGTGTGTGTGTGTGTGTGTGTGTGTGTGTGTGTGTGTGTGTGTGTGTGTGTGTGTGTGTGTGTGTGTGTGTGTGTGTGTGTGTGTGTGTGTGTGTGTGTGTGTGTGTGTGTGTGTGTGTGTGTGTGTGTGTGTGTGTGTGTGTGTGTGTGTGTGTGTGTGTGTGTGTGTGTGTGTGTGTGTGTGTGTGTGTGTGTGTGTGTGTGTGTGTGTGTGTGTGTGTGTGTGTGTGTGTGTGTGTGTGTGTGTGTGTGTGTGTGTGTGTGTGTGTGTGTGTGTGTGTGTGTGTGTGTGTGTGTGTGTGTGTGTGTGTGTGTGTGTGTGTTTTTTTTTTTTTTTTTTTTTTTTTTTTTTTTTTTAATACGCAGGAGGTGGAAAATCTTCCGAAGACACCGTCGACCCGTGTCGCCGGTAGTGTGAGATTTCTACTCACTAAAAACCACCTCCTTCTTCTGACCGTATTCCCCGCGGCACAACCGTAAGGTATTTCTTCGCTGGGACGGGTTATGGCCACTAGGGGCTCACTCTGCGTTCACGCTCCAGCCGACGGAGCTCCTTCATTACGACCGCCGCCATGTCTGATACTGCATCCCATTTAGCTTGGCTCTCGAGCATGTGTTGGACAATATTGTCTGGCGTCACGCGTTCATTAAACGCATCCTCTAGTGTCACTCGAGCGTCGTTGAATCTCGGGCAAAAGAAAAATACGTGCTCAGCGTCCTCGGTCGCACCTCCGCAATTAGTGCAGGCAGATGAATCTTCGAACTTAAACCTGTGCAGATATGCACGGAAACAACCATGCCCTGTTAGTAGTTGGGTGATGTAGTGGTTCACCTCGCCATGTGTTCTGTTTATCCAGTCCATAAGGCTGGGTATTAACCGTTTTGTCCAGCGACCCTTCCCTGATTCGTCCCATCGTACTTGCCATTGATCGATGCTGGTGCATCTGATGGCCGTATGGCGCTCCTCTCGATCGGTATCATCTCCACGTCTGATTTGGTAGTGGTTTTTCGCCTCAGTCGCTAGTAGATCCAATGGTATCATACCGGCTATCACCAGGGCAGCATCTGTAGAGGTGGTGCGGAATGCGCTGATCACTCTAAGTGCACTTGTCCTGTATGTTGATTCTATACCATGTAAGTATGACCGCACGCTTACTTTGTCCGCCCATATGGGGGCGCCATACATTATTATGGACTTAATCACACTTGCAACAAGGCGTCTCTTCAGATGTTTTGGCCCACCAACATTGGGCATTATACGGCAGATGTTGGCACATGCCCGTGCTGCTTTGGTACCCACACACTTTAGGTGTTCTTTAAAACTAAGCCTGGCGTCCACCCACACACCGAGGTATTTTAGGTGCGGTACCGTGCGGATAACGCAACTACCAACCCTTATTTCAGCTACTTCCAGCACCTTTCGAGATGACACTAGAACTGCCTCTGTTTTGTGCTCCGCCAGTTGCAGTCCAGATCCCACTAGCCAGTTCCTCAGCGCAATGATTGCTTCGTTTGTTCTAAGAACAGCTTCTTCCAGGTGCTTCGCAGTTGCCACTATCGCTATGTCGTCCGCATAGCCAATGATTTTGACCTCATGCGGTAATGGTACTCGAAGAATGCCATCATACATAACGTTCCACAAGAGCGGTCCAAGCACCGAACCTTGGGGGACTCCTCCAGTGATTGGGTGCTCCCGCGGGCCATCATCCGTATCGTACAGCAGTATCCTGTTTTTGAAGTAACTATCCACCATTAGCCGGAGGTATGCTGGCACTTGGAATTGGGACAACGACTCTGCAATTCTCGTCCAGTTGGCAGAGTTGAACGCATTTTTTACGTCAAGAGTGACGATCAAACAGTATTCTTTTGCCCCGCCTCTCCATCTCTTCCCCTCAATCGCCGCTTGCGCCGTCCTGGTTAGTTCATCAATGGCATCGATTGTGGACTTAGACTTCCTGAAACCATATTGGCGTTGTGATAGTCCACCGGACTCTGTTATGGCATTCTCTATCCTGTCACACAGTATCCGCTCAAGTACTTTTCCGGCCGTGTCCAACATGCAGAGTGGGCGGTACGCAGATGGATCATCCGGTGGCTTGCTAGGCTTTAGCACCAACACCAGGCGCTGTCGCTTCCAGCGGTCTGGGAACACACCCTCTTTCATGCAGCTATCATACATTTCCGTTAGCACATCGAGATGTAGGGACACTGCAGCTTTGAAACCTCGATTGGGAATATTATCCGGACCGGGTGCCTTTTGGTCTCCAAACCTATTAACCGCTCGCATTACTTCGTCCATTGTTACGCCCGGAATGTCGCTCTGTCGTCGCTCAAGACTTTCCTGGTTTGGCGTGTAGTCTTGTGTTGGGAATAGCGTTTCCACAATCTTTTTGAGCAGTAGTGAGCAGCTCGGTATTGGCGCTCTTTGGCATGGGAGCTTCCTCATAACCATTTTGTACGCTGTGCCCCAGGGGTCCATTTCGGCACGATCACATAGCTCTGCAAAGGTTCGGCGTTTACTTTGTTTAACAGCATCTTTCAGCTGCTTTCTAGCGGTTTTAAACCTTTCTTGTAAGTCCTGGTAGTGTGGGCCTCCTCTGGACCGCTGGTACCTTCTCCTGCATTGGTGGCATACCTTACGCAGCTTGGCAATATTTTCTGTCCACCAGTAGACCGGTTTATGGCGTCCACCATAAGTCCTCCTTACCATTGCTGCATCACACGCCATTTCTAGCTGCTTCGAGAGTTTGTCTGCCTTCTCCCTTGCCGAACCACTCAATGACATGCCCTCTAGCATGACCGCAAAGACATCACTATCAAACGTTTCGGCCCTCCAGCCTGTATGCCTTCGGTCCACGGCTCGGATCGCTACGCTTGTTTGGGATCGCAGGTCACAAATAATTGCCCGGTGGTCACTGTGTGTATAGATGTCACTCAGCATCCAGGTCGCTTGCCTAACTAGTCTACTGCTGATGTAGGTGAGATCAATCACTGAGCCCACTCCATCCTTGGTGAATGTGTGCTGCGCACCAGTGTTTATTAGGACTATGTCTAGGGTCGCAAGTGCATCCATGAGAATGCGTCCTTTGGTTGTTGTCCGAGTGCAGCCCCATTCCGTTGACCATGCATTGAAATCACCGGCAATGATTACCGGGTTTCTATCATGTGCATCTAGACTTAACCTGTCCAGCGATGTTTCGAACTCTTCTGCAGTGAGACTTGGTGGCATGTAGCAACTGTAGACTATTATACCACCGATGGTGGCCCTGACAAATCCGTCCCCGCTCATTTCTTCTCCAAGTGGCTTGGGTCGGGCGCCGCACACCCAGATCGCCGCTTTGCCAGATCTGTCCTCTGTCCATACGCCGTGACCCTTGCTTCGATAGGGTTCACTTAATAGTGCTACATCTATTCTATGTTCCCTCACCGTCTGCATTAACAGCGATTGCGCTGTCGCACAATGATTGAGATTGAGTTGCAAGAATCTCATATGCGTCGTCTGATCTTCCTTACTGCAGTCTGGTAGGAAGGACACACACTGCTGCCAGTGGGATGCCTGATATCCTTCAGATTCTTCGCCATGCATGATAGGCAGGACGCCTGTCCCTTGCAACTTTGCGTTTTATGTCCATCAGCACCACAGTTAAAGCATTTGTTACTCCAGTCCTCCTCACTTTTACATGCTTGCGCTCTGTGACCATAACCCATGCATTTGTAGCACCGCATGGGGGCCACCTTTTCACGCACTCTGCAGAAAGTCCAGCCAACTTTTATTTTACCAGCGGTTATTAACGTGGCTGCTGTCCCCGCAGACATGCTTATCGTTGCTGTATATGTTCCGCCATAACTACGCCGTAGGGATCGGATGGCCGTTATCGGGAGTGCCTTGACTGCGTCCGAGTGATTCGTGACTGCCTCATGTAGTTCTTCTTTGCTGGTAATTTCATCCAGGTCCCTTATCTCGATGAGAATTTCCTGCGACGCGCTCGTGAGCTTCCGCACTATCACCTCCGTGCCAAGTACGTCTTGGATCTCCTGATAGTATTGCCCAGTTTTGGGGTCTTCTGCCTTGGTGAGCTCCAGAAGCAAGTCGCCTTTAGCAGTTTTCCGGACAGTTTTGATCCTCTCTCCGAGTTCTTTCAGCTGTGGGGCAGACTTTACCTTTTTGAGTACGTCTGCAAAGCTGGTTTCGCCGCTGCGTATGACAAACGCGTCTGGTTTGACTCGTCTGGTCTTTATTCCTGCTCGAGACTTACGTTTGCTCTTAATCCATCCCGATCGCTCTGCGGCCACTGGTGTTTCGGCTGCTACCTCTCGATCCCGCATATCTTTTCCGAGCTCTTTCCCCCCCGCTGCCTTCGGGGATCCTCGCTTTGCCCGTTTGCCCCGGATGATGGGGCTCGTCTTGTCAGCGTCTCGGCTCCTTTTAGGGGTTGGAGGGACTGCTTCTGGCACCGATACCTTCGAGAGCATCGTCGCATAGCTGGCCCTTGTTGTTGGGCTCCTTTCCGTTTGCGCCCCTATGCTCGCCTTCGCTGGTGGCTGTCGTTTCTCGGGGATTTGTCCCTCTGCGACTTCTTGTTTTACCTCTAGACAGAGGTTTCTAATCGTGGCAGCCATTTTCTTTATCTCATGGTGAACATTGTGTCTTGTTGACACGTATTCCACGAGAGCCTCCGTGTACCACTCAAGCATCTCCAATTTGCCCAGTCCCACTGGTAGATGCTGTAACATATTGTTACTGTCACTCAAAGAGTCGCCCCTCACCCTTTGCTTTACTGGCACAGGCGTATGCACCGTATGTGCTTTCACTGCCGCACTAGTTTCTAGCATTTTATTGGGAGATCTTGCGATTATACCGCTGCTCATAAATGGGTTTGCCAACCTTGATAATGCTTTATCCGGTGTCCCCTGCCCTTCGATTCTTGTAGCTTTTAATGCTCCGGTAGCCAAGTTTCCCGCTACGGGAGCACTGCGGTCGTTGGATGACGACGGCTGGGAGCCCGCTTGCCCACTCCCACTGGCCGCCGGTACTGGGACATCACCCCCTGCACCGTAAACTTTTCCTTCATTTTTCTCACCTTTCATATTTGGTTTATTTATCAGGGTTCCTTCCCATATCATGTTTTAGTGTGGGAGATCATGCAACTCCACGTGCTTGCTTGCAGCCGCCCCTAACATGGGAAACAGACGCTGACCAATGAGCCGCCCACTATGGGTCAGACGCTCATGGATTTGGCGCCGCTTCAGACTCAGTCAGCGAGACGACGGGTGTCGTATGCACTGTCCAGGACCGCCCGACCACTCCCGTGGTCTTCGAGGAGGCGCTGAGCGACTTGATGCGGTACCCATAGGGATCAGCCTGGCCACTCCCAGGTGAGTGGCAGTCAGGATTTTGCCCTATGAATCCGCACCCGATCCCTGTGTGTGTGTGTGTGTGTGTGTGTGTGTGTGTGTGTGTGTGTGTGTGTGTGTGTGTGTGTGTGTGTGTGTGTGTGTGTGTGTGTGTGTGTGTGTGTGTGTGTGTGTGTGTGTGTGTGTGTGTGTGTGTGTGTGTGTGTGTGTGTGTGTGTGTGTGTGTGTGTGTGTGTGTGTGTGTGTATTATAGTGAACAATACCAGCAAGACGCAAAGGGGCCCATTTGGGTCTACGAACGAATAAAGTAACAAACATGCGAAATAATAGAGCAGAAAGAACAAACGAACAAATACAAATCCAACAAGATAACGAAAATGTGCGTGTGAGCATGTCGCAATTGCGTGGATCTCAATCACAAGAGGCACGAGCTGAACGAAATCAACAACGACAATTGGAACATAGACAAGCGCGCCGGTTCGTAGTTAACACACGCAGATCAAATGACCGACAACGCCAAGAAGTACATCGAGCATTTAAATCCGCTTCATTCCTTCGTCTCGCATTCGAGTACGAGCTAGTTATTTAATATTCCACTCATCCGAAAGTGCTGATTGGTGCTATGGACAAAGAATGTCCCCATTGTCATGCGCTCAAATTCAAACATGAGTCAGCCGGGATGTGTTGCGCATCAGGAAAAGTGCAACTACCAGAAATTGAGACACCACCAGAACCATTGAACGGCTTGCTCATCGGCACGGATCCAGATTCAAACCTTTTCCTTAAGTCCATTCGCACATTCAATTCCTGCTTTCAAATGACTTCGTTCGGAGCAACAGAAATAGTTCACAATACTGCGGCAAATGGTCAAAAATTCAATTTAACGTTCAAAATCAAAGGCCAAGTGTACCACAAAGTAGGTTCATTGAACCACATAAATTTTTACAAATCTGCTTCATGGGCGGTGAGGACATCAATCGTGTGGATGCACGTTGCGGCTACAATAACCTCAATTCGTCTAATGCCAGGCGCATCGTCGGCGAACTGGACGCCCTATTGAATGAGCAGAATGAACTATTGAAAATCACAAATGCACGAATTGCAAAGTGACAATAACGCTATATTCATAAATCCTGATAAAACACCAGTTGGAGAGCACGTGCGTAGATTATTATTATTAGTTGAGGGCCATGTGGGCGTTCAAGCCACCCCGCACTGCGACCTAAAAGATCTTTTGTGCATCACGTGCGTAGATTCAATGCGCCTGTTGTTGACGACGTTGCTGAAATCATGATTGGCGATCACACATCGACACGATAAATCGTGATTCGAAGAAGAACCAATAATCTGGACTTCATCGCCGACACACACCGTTCATACGACGCTCTCCAATATCCGCTAATTTTCTGGAAGGGACAAGACGGATATTGCATAAACATTAAACAACGAGATCCTGCCACAGGTAATTCATTCATTAGGAATATCATTACTCGTTTGGAATTAATATTTATGAATATGTTGTAACAGGAGCCGAAACAAACAAGAAAGTGAGCTCGATGGATTTTTACGCGTATCGTATGATGATTCGACGCGGTCAGGACAACGTCATTCTGCTGTGCCAACAATTCATGGTTGATATGTACGCGAAGGTAGAGATCGAATGACTGAGATTCCTACGACATAATCAACAGAAGCTGCGTGCGGAAGAGTACATTCACTTGCGAGACGCTATCATGAGTGACACCGACATCACCGAAATTGGTAACTCTATCATTCTATACCATCATCGTACGCAGGCAGTCCATATCATATGCAAGAATACATACAGGATGCTATGACTTTCGTGCGCGAGTACGGACGACCGTGTTTATTTATCACGTTTACATGTAATCCAAAGTGGCAGGAGATTACATCTTTACTATTGCCAGGCCAAAATGCAATACATCGTCATGACATTACAGCACGTGTATTCAAACAAAAATTGAAGTCTTTAATGAGCTTCATTAGAAGCTAGATCTACTGATCAACTACTGTTCAATATTGTTACCACAAACATGATTCATGGCCCATGCGGTGATCTGAATCGTTTATCGCCTTGCGTGGCAGATGGAAAATGTACAAAGCGTTTTCCTAAAGATTTCACCAACGACACAATCACAAATGTCGACGGATATCCAATATATCGTCGAAGAAATACTGATAATGGCGGACAGTCATTTACGCCAAATATCAACAACGCAGACATTGACATTGACAATCGTTGGGTGGTACCATATTCGCCTCTGCTAAGCAAAACATTCAATGCTCATATTAATATTGAGTTCTGCAGTTCGGTGAAGAGCATCAAATACATTTGCAAGTATGTGAATAAAGGCAGTGATATGGCTGTTTTTCAAATTCAAAATACCGATGTGAATGCTCCTCGATTAAATGACAACGACGAAATAATGCGCTACCAAATTGGCCGTTACATCAGCTCCAATGAAGCTGTCTGGCGTATCTTTGGTTTTCAAATTCATGAACGGGACCTAGCAGTTATACATTTAGCCGTACATCTTGAAAACGGCCAGCGCGTATTTTTCACCAACGAGACAGCAATTGAGCGTGCCATAAATCCACCAAAAACTACACTCACGGAATTTTTCGAATTGTGCGGATACTTTCGGTGCCTTTGCACGAACACTACTCTATTCCGAAGTACCACGCTATTTCTCATGGAATCAAACAAAAAAATGGATGCCGCGCAAGCAAGGCACACTAATTGGTGAGTGCCCCGGCCTATTCAAATCAAACACTTTGGGCCGAGTATATACGGTCACTCCAAGACAGATTGAATGCTTCCATCTGCGACTGTTGTTGGTTAATGTTCACCGGCCCATTGTCATTTCAAGATCAAGTGAATGGACAACAGTATCCAATATATAAAGATGCATGCCTTGCACTCGGCTTGCTCGAAGACGACAATCACTGGGACGATATGCTTGCTGAAGCAGCATTGAGCTGTACAGCAACACAAATTCGTCTACTATTCGCTATAATGTTGCCTACATGTTTCCCGGGACGAGCAGATACGTTGTGGGATAAGCACAAATGTTCAATGACTGACGATATATTGCATCGAATTCGTATACGGTGCAACGATTTAACGATTACATTCAGCGACGCTATGTACAATGAAGCATTGATTGATATCGAGGATCTTTGCGTTTTCATTGCCAATTTACCACTCAGTCATTTCGGTATGAGTTCGTCAAATCGAAGTGCATCTAATTTAATGTACACCGAAATGAATCGTGAACTACAGTACGATACTACAGAAATGGCAGCGATTGTTACTCGCAATGTCCCACTACTGACTCATGAACAAAAAATCATTTACGATCGCATTATGCTGGCTCTTTCGGCGGGACAAGGTGAATTTTTTTTTTTGGATGCACCCGGTGGAACTGGCAAAGCATTTCTCATTTCGCTAATTCTCGCCGAAATACGATCAAATAATGGCATCGCATTGGCCATTGCATCATCTGGCATTGCGGCAACTTTATTGGATGGAGGCAGAACAGCTCATTCAGCATTTAAGCTGCCACTGAATATTCAAAATAACCCAGACGCAGTGTGCAACATAAAAAAACAATCGTCCAAGGCCACAGTGCTGAAACAATGCAAAATTATCGTCTGGGATGAATGCACTATGGCACACAAACATTCTCTGGAGGCGTTGAACAGAACAGTCAAAGATGTAAAGCACAACGACAAACTATTCGGCGGCACACTGTTATTCCTTTCAGGTGATTTCAGACAAACACTTCCCGTCATTCCACGTTCAACGTACGCTGATGAGATCAACGCTTCCTTGAAATCATCGCCACTGTGGCGTAATGTTGAAAAAGTTCAGCTACAAATAAACATGCGCGTCCAAATGTTACAAGATCCATCCGCTGACACATTCTCGAACCAATTGTTAGATATCGGCGATGGAAAAGTTGCTATTTATGAAAATACTGGATGCATAAAATTGCCCACTAATTTCTGCACAATCGTTGATTCGCAAAATGCTCTCATTGACCGCATATTTCCCGATGTACGCACACAATACATAAATCATGCGTGGCTGGCAGAAGGAGCCATTTTGGCAGCAAAATATGTGAACGTCCACGATTTAAACTGCAAGATACAGCAGTCGTTGCCAGGCGACTTGGTATCATACAAATCGATCGATACAGTTTGCGATGCCAACGAAGCTGTAAATTATCCAACAGAGATTTTGAACTCACTGGATTGGCCAGGCATGCCACCACACCTTCTACGACTGAAAGTTGGATCTCCGGTTATTTTACTTCGGAATTTGAATCCACCACGGCTGTGCAATAGCACGCGATTGATCATTAAAAAATTGATGAGAAACATTATCGAAGCCACCATTTTGAATGGCAAATTCCGAGCCGAAAATGTTTTGCTGCCATGAATTCCAATGATTCCCACAGACCTGCCAATTGAATTCAAACGCGTTCAATTTCCTATTAGATTGGCATTCGCAATGACAATCAATAAGTCGCAAGGCCAAACGATGTCTGTTTGCGGCTTAGATTTGGGCACACCATGTTTTTCACACGGACAATTATACGTGGCATGTTCTCGCGTGGGCAATCCATCGAGCGTATTTTTGTTGGCTAAAGACGGACTGACAAAACATATCGTACAGTACACTCAATTGCTCTTCGAAATTAATATTGATTTTCTTTATTTCATTTTCCTACTTTAGAAAAAAAAATATATTACTTTTTTTCACTTTACATTTAACTTTTAAGAGATCAACAATGAATATGTCCGTTACGTTAATGAAATACATTGAATTGAGAAAATGAATGATTGGTGTTTTTTTGTGTTTATCGGCGTTCATCGTCTATGCGCTCCATTCCTCTACTTTCTATCATAGATCCCATGCCCCACACACTTACAATAAATTCGTTATTTTTTATTTAACAACCAAAATATTCACTAGAAATAATTTATATCGCAGAACAACGTTTGCCGGGTTAGCTAGTAATTCTATAAAATAACCTATTAACAAACAGTACAAAAATACTAAAAGTATAATGGAAAGAACGTGTAAATGCTCTATCGTCGTTTCATTTCCGATAAAAATAAATAAAGAGCTGCTGAGAACTGAGAATATCTATCTACAAAAAAAAATGAAAAGTACAAAAAGAAGAGAATACAAAAAGATATAAAAAAATAAACGAAACAAAACACAATTTATGCATGCACATTCATGATTGATGATTCACACAATCTCATACAGCAAGACTACAATTTTTTGAATTTCTTCCAAATTTTATTCTCATTTCAGTTTATGATTTGCTTGCGGATAGACGTATTATTTTGGATTGTGATTTTATTTCAGGCTTAAAAAAATATTTGTTTTAAAATTTATATTAAAAATATGTATATAATATATTTTGTGAATGATATATAATTTTGTTTATAAAATTCAAAGAATTTAATTATCATGTCACAAAGTCGTGAAAGGTATAGGATAAATGAAAGATGTTGTCGCGAAAATAATCGCGAACAATTACGCATGAGTGCAATGGAACGTCGCAAAAATAATCGCGAAATACTAAATCAGCGTCGAATGGATAAAAGAAATTCAGTTGTTCAAAGTAATAGACGGCAATCACTATTTAGGTGCGCTGTTCGTGGTGGTGATAATTTTACTGTCCGAAAGGGCTCTGAGGCTACATCTTTCGATACTTTAAAAACTTTTAATAATTATGTATTCCCAACGTTTAAAGAAGCAGCTAAGGCACGAGGCCTAATTAATGATAGCGTTGAGTGGCATAATTGCTTATCAGAAGCTAACACTCTTATGTTGCCAAAATCGTTGAGAGCATTATTCGTTACTATACTGTGTTATTGCAATCCATCAGATCCTATTCAACTTTTTAATGATTTAAAGAACAATTTTCTGGAAGACTTTATTTGAATGAAAATGAAGCTTTGGCTCATTGCATATTTCAATTAAAAGAGCAGTGTGAGCAAGCAGGATTTGATTTATTCTTACTTTTACTACTTCCTAATGCAACAGAAATCTTAAATCAAAACATAAATTTTGCTCCTATTATAACAACAACTGAACCTAATCTGTGGGTATTACTCAACAATGATCAGAATGTCGCAGCATCAATGATATTTTCATCCTTACATAATCGAATTTCTCAAAAGTATTTTTATTTAGATGGACCTGGTGGAAGTGGAAAAACATTTTTATACCGAGCGTAAATTCAAAAAATCGATGCAGAAAATAAAAATGTATTGTGTGTTACATGGACAGGAATAGCAGCAACTCTTTTACCCAAAGGAATGCCATGTCACTGCGTTTTCATTGCCTCTCAATATGGATGCCGTGAAATTTCCACAACTTACTCGCAAAAAACGTGACTTTTTAGTATCTGTTGATTGCGTAATTTGGGATGAAGCTCCAATGGCTTCAGGCCACTTGAAATTGTGGACTAAATACACTGCGCCAATTAAAAAACGGAACAGAAATTTTCTTCGAAAAAATACCTAGATTTGAACGCTTGTATCTTGGTGAAATAATACCTTTCAAAAAAAAATTTTGTTTCTAGTTGAAGGAAATTTTGTTTTCTTTTCGATACTGGAAGCCGTTTTATTTTATTTTGTTTTTTTATGACTTTTTTGAGTAAAACAAAAGATGTCTAAAAAAAAACTGTAAACGAACTTGCTCGATATTTCATTCAAAAATCCAAATCGGCAATTTTATTTTATAGAGAATTTAGAAACCTTGCAAAATGATACTAGGAAAATTTCTGTGCGGCTACTCCTTGTCGAGTTATTGAAGTTTTAGTGTGTGAAAGTTTTAGTGTTAAAGTGACTTAACATTTTATCGCAGAGTGCTAAGTTTACAAGAAAAAAAAATACTTCTACGCTTTTTGATACGTTTTCTCTAAAACTTCAATAACTCGATAAAGAGTGGCCGCACAGAAATTTTCCTAGTATCATTTTGCAAGGTTTCTAAATTCTCTATAAAATGGCCGATTTGAAATTTGTGAATGAAATATCGAGCAAGTTCGTTTACAGTTTCAAACAGCAACAAATTTTTTTTCTTTTTAGACATCTTTTGTTTTACTCAAAAAAGTCATAAAAAAACAAAATAAAATAAAACGGTTTTCAGTATCGAAAAGAAAACAAAATTTCCTTCAACTAGAAACAAAATTTTTTTTTTGAAAGGTGTTATTTCACCAAGATACAAGCGTTCAAATTTTTTGGAAGAAAATTTCTGTTCCGTTTTTTAATTGGCGCAGTGTATTTCGCGATTTAATGAAAAATGATTTACCGTTTGGTAGAAAGGTAATGGTCTTAGGAGGAGATTTTCGGCAAGTGTTACCTGTTGTTAGAAGAGGAAATCGTGCGTCAATTATAAATGCGACTGTTAAAAAGTCCCATTTGTGGCATCACTTTAAAGTATTAAGCTTAAGTACAAACATGAGAGCAATAAGTAATCATATTTTAGCAGTTGGCTTTTGAACGTTGGTGATGAGAAGAATTTTGATACCTTACACACTAAAAAATCACAATACTCTATTCCAATACCTTCAGGTTATATTTCCGATGATCTTATTACAGATATTTTTGGTTCATCATTTACTACAAATGATTTTGCATGTATATCAAAACGTTCAATTTTGTGTCCGAAAAATGAGCATGGTCGATTAATAAATGATTATGTTCTTCAAAAACTTATTTCAAACGAAATATGTTATTGTGCAATCGATTCAGTTAAGGCCGATGACGGCTCTGATCATGAAAACATGCAAGTTAATTTTCCAGTGGAATATCTTAACTCAATAAACCCATCAGGATTACCGCCATATTGCCTTAAATTAAAAAAAGGTTGTATAATTATGTTGCTGCGAAATTTTGCAATAAAAAATGGATTATGCAATGGAACACGGTTAGTGGTTCTTGATTTAAGCATCAACTGCTTAAAAGTAGAAATAATTACCGGATCACATTCAGGGACAATACATTTTATTCCTAGAATTACATTAGACACCGCTAATGATCCATCTTTGCCTTTCAACTTCGTTCGACATAAGTTTCCAGTTCGTCTCTCTTATACAATCACAATAAATAATTCGCAAGGTCAAATGTTCGAAAGAGTTGGATTGTATCTTCCTGAACCATGTTTTACTGGTCAACTTTATACCGCATTTTCTAGAACTGTTACATCAGATTCTTTAAAAATTCAAGTTTTCGAAACACCACATCAGGGAATAGAAAATGATGTTACAGTAATGGCCTTTTCACATGAATCGCGATTTTTCTTGTACGAGTAAAAATGATTCAACGATTTCTCTTCAATTACTTGGTAAAATGTGTAAAATGTGCGTTTGCTAAAAAAATGGTCAATGATATTACATTCGGAATTGTATGCTTACTATTTTTTAAGTGACTTGTTTAAATTTTACTATGTAATTTAAGAGAAATCGTTGAATCATTTTTACTCGTACGAGAAAAATCGCGATTCATGTGTATAGACCATAACAGACAACATAGTTTATAAAGAAATATACGATTGAAAAAATATGTTGTGCAAATGCACAGGGGTCCCCTAGTCAATTAAATTTGTCAAAAATGCTTAATCAAGAGCGCATTGTGTTTGAAATCCAACGCAACCATCGGCTTTTGTTCCATTGCATATCAATTATTTGTAAATGCCGTACCACTATTTCTTGTAAATGTGTTCTAAAGCAAACATCTATTATAAAATCCATTGTAATATGGCACCCTTCTATGAGCTGGAGGCTGTTACAGTCGTCACATTATATCAAGAAGATTATACTCAAGTACAAATCGCACGAAAATTAGGAATGAACCAGTCTTCGGTTTCACGCATAATTAAGCGATATCCTGAGACCTTAGAGTATAAAAGAAAGCCCGGACAAGGACATAAAAGGTGTACAACCGAGCATGATGACCGAATTTTTAAAATAAATTTGTTACTAGATCGAAAGCATACTTCCACTCAACTCAAAAATAAGTTACTTAGTGCGCGTCAAGTGAATATTAGTGCCAGAACAGTTAGACGGAAATTAAAAGAAGTAAACCTAACTCCAAAACGGCCCGTAAAAGTTCCACAGCTTCTCCCCCGCCACAAATCCAGCCGTATAGAATTTGCTCATACTCATGCAAATTGGGGAACTGACCAATGGGGCACTGTTCTCTTTTCAGATGAGGCCAGAATCCAATTATGAAAACCAGATGGACGTAACCTTGTATATAGAAGAGTTGGAGAACGCTACGCACCGTGTAACACGTTGCAACTTGTAAGCTTTGGTGGAGGTTCAATAATGTTTTTGGGTGAAATCAGTTGGGAGGGCCGTACGGGGCTGATGGATATTGGTTTGAGGATGAATGCAGACTGGTATGTTCGGAACAATCTTGGCGATCATGTTTTGCCATATGTGGACTTCGTAGGTTACGACAGTTTTGTGTTAATGCATGATAATGCTCAAGTCGTCGTAGCTACAACTGTACGACAATATCTCCAAGATATCGGCATTCGTGCACTTAAGTGGCCACCAATGAATCCGGATCTTAATCCGATCGAACACGTATGGGACATTCTAAAATGCCGCATTAGAGCTAGAAATTCCGCACCAGATTCGATAGCAGAGCTGAGAGTTGCAGCGCAAGAAGAGTGGAATCTCATTCCACAAGAAATGATACAAAGCATTCTACTTAGTATGGCCAGAAGGATGGAAGGTATAATAAGGGCACGGGGATGGAAGGTATATTCGACACAATTTAACATTTTACAATGAAAAATAACAGCTACAATTCCATAATGCCACATTTGCGCCTCTTTTGAGAAAAATATAAATTTGGGTTCATTTGATACTACATAGTTCCACTGAAATTTACGAGCGGGATTTTCTTTTATTACAAAAAAAATATGCGTTAATTTTGGCCAGGAGTGTATGTATAACACTTTGTGTGCGCACGTGGTCATATTAAATAAAACATTTTGGGTTGGATTGTTGGTTTTGATTCTATTCTTTTCTAATACATACATCTCAATAAAGCTTTTTTAATTTCTCTATATCCATTTACTGCCTATATAAAAAAAATAAAATTGTTCTTCTTCATTCAAGTTTCTAAATACATATGTGTATATCACTCAAATTCAAATTTATATTGTACAATTTAAATGTATATCACGCGACGATCATCGATTTTGAATGTTTTGCCACCGATTATTTTAAGCGGCAGTTATATTCTTACTCCCTCTTATACTTATATTGGGTGTTTTTTTTATTCATTCTACAGAAGGAACAGAACGAATAGTATATTGATCTTGTGACCACGGAATATTCCGTATGTAAAGTAATAAAAGAACCGATTGGAATAAATGGAATTCATTTTCCATAGCATGAATTTTTATTTTATTTTTAAAATTAGGAAACATGTTAAATTTATTAAATAAATAATTTCATTATAATTAAATAAAGATGCAAATAATTTGTATGTTAAAATACACCATGTAATTTTAATTTTAATTGATATATCTTAAAAAATACAACCACGTATTTTTTGTATCCGCCCAGTGTCCCTATTCTGGTAATTCCCGGGGAATAGGGAATATTTTGTTTTTACAGCAGTTATTCCTCAGATACATTTTACCAACTTTACATTCTCCATTTCCAAAAGTGCATTCTGGCAATTGGGGAATAAATATACAGGGGAAATAATCTTAGTTGAACATGTTCTCCATGGAATCACATTAAAATAAGTAAAGATCCCCGAAGCACCCTTGCAAACAATATTAATATGATTAATAATATCAACTAGAGAAATACAAACATTTTCGTTAAAAAATGTATTCCCTATCAATTCTTTCATAAAATAGGTATGGAAAAATAAACGTCAAAACTGCTGTAATTGGGAATAATTTTTTCCCAACAAATTTTTTTCCCCAAACACCAGAATGCACTTTGGGGAAAAGGGAATAAAACTGCTACAAATTTTAAAATTTCTATTCCCCGGGAATTACCAGAATAGGGCCACAGCTCTATTTATCATGCAATAAAACTAAAAATATTTTCAAAAATTGTAATATTTAACACCTTAAATAATTAATTTTATCATAATTAATAATTAAATTTGCCTTAAGTTGTATAGGCATCGCAAATAATTACGAAACGTCAACTGGATATTCTTTTTATTCCACCTTTCGATGTAATACGAAAAGAATTCATTCTGAATAATCCAAATAAATAAAAAAATTAACTTAAAAGGAATAGAAGGAATGGAATGAATAAAAGAACGATTTACGTCACTTTCGGAATGTCCGAAATATTCTGAATGAATAAAAAAACACCCATTACTTTATGTTTACATTTGCATTGACATCTGTTGGTAATAAATGTATATACTGAATTTTATAGTGACATCTGTTGGTGCTACTTTTGATTATACTTGATATAGTTACCCTATCGATCACAAGGCTACTTTGCGCTGTAGACTTTGTAGACAAGGACAAGGCCAGGGATGAAATGGCTTAAATTCCAAAGTACTAAAATGTTGAGCTCATACTACTAAATTGATCTTCAAAGTACTTTTTTAACTTTTTGATGAACTTACTACTTACATATTTCATCGATAGATGTCACTAAACGTAACAAAAGAATTTTTTTCTTTTTTCGTTTTCTTAGGAGGTAAAGGGTTCAGTTAAAAGATTTAAAGGGTTCACTTAAAAGAAGTTTCAAAGATTTTCGTAGATGCAGATGTCAAATCAAAAATTAGTTTTCTTTAAAAATAAAAAATAAATTTAAACAAAAAATGTCATAAATTAAAATAAATGATTGGCTTTCTTGTTTATGTACCATTTAGTACTTTTCATACCAGACGCCTCGCCCCTAAATTTTTAGTTACCACAAATATGAAGTTGATTGTTGTGAAACAACCTTGTTCCTCATCCTAATTCAAAATCCTACACAAAAATTAGACACATAAAACACCAAAAATAACCAAGCAACCCCAAAATCTCCTATCACAAAAACATAAACACAAAACAATTCATAAGTCATCAAACCTAAATAAAAGAATCCCCAACAACAAAAACAGAAACACATGACATTCATGAATATAGAAAAGAAAAGAAAAGAAAAGAAAAATCTACAACAACAAATACTAACGTAAAAAAATATTGCACGCGCATACATAACGCAACTTAAAATATTTTTTAGATACGAAAATTATATTGGGATATATAATGCACACGCCAAAATCAATAAATAAAAATTGCAAACCAATACAATTTTCATGTAAAGAAAAGAAAATATAAAACAATAAACTCTAAAATATGTATGTTGGGCAAACAAAAAATTGCAAAATTAAGAAATTACAGGAAACCAATTGTTATTAGTGTAAACTAATTAATAAGTTTAGTATATAAGCACCAAAATTTATATAAAAATAGATCAGTCCACCGATCGGAATCAAATTAAGTTCTGTTTTATAACTTTTTAAATCTTGTGTAAAAATCTTCCTAAATTAATTATATTCACAACCTCTGTACAACGAATTCGAATTAATAAACAACAATCAACTTAGAAGACAACGACTTTAATTTCCAAACTACGAAGAGACGCTTTCCAGTCATAATTTCTAATTCATCTGCCTGATCAACAAATACATTCATCTTGGTGAGTATCACTTCACACGATTAACCAACCTACTAATACCAAACAGAAAGGCCTTATAACATTTCGGCACACGATCCTAGCGCTTGACAACCGCTAGGAGGGGATCAAATAAGTGAGAAATCACACGTTTCCCTTGTGACCGTCTTGTTCTCTGAGGTATCCTCACTCTAACTAACATCGGTGGGTCTAACCTCACCGTCTCACTGTAGGTTACATTAGGAACGACAAGACAGAATCAGCCCCCACCAGCGGTAAGCTGACTACAACCAAACAGTACGCTAATCTTGACGGTCAATAAACAATAAGCGTCGATCATTGTAGTTTGATTCATCATAATATCAATCTAGATATAGTTACTTAACAAAATAGCAGACAGCTCATCTGTTCCTCTTGCCCATCACATCTTCAGTTAGATATAAGTAAAAATTTAGGTTAATTAGTGAATTGTGTTTGATATATCTTGAATGACGACAAACGAGTTATATCAACCCCAACTTCACAACATTAAATGGCGCTGTAGGTAAAAGTTCCGTAGGACATCCGCGAAAATTAATCAAATCAAAACGAGAATTTTTAAACACTAAAACCAAATCATATAATTATTCACGCCGGGTGAATAAATTCGAAGGTGGTTAAGCTCATAGATAAAGGAACAAAGTGAGTTTAGCTTAGGGTTATACTAAATCCCAACTTTCCAGATTGCAAGGAAGTTAAAACACACAATTAATATTTTTTAACATCAAATTTAAGTAAAAGATAAAGTGTAATATATGAACGACGTGAACCCTTCACCATTTGGAGGTAAATCACAAAAAACACCACGTTCACCAACACAAGTTAAACCAAACCCGCGTGCACCATCTCTATTCAGAGACAATCGCACACGCTCTCAAACAGAGAACAGTAACAGTGACTCTGAACCACAAACCTCTAGCAGCGAATTAGAACAAGCACCAACAAAAAACAAACATCCTAAACACAAGAATAAAGTAACAGAGGAACAAGCTATACTACATCCCAACAAAATAGACCAGAAGACAATAGAACCACCAAGAGAAGAACAACCTGGTGAACAAACACCAATAATAGAAATAGTTCCACAACAACAAGAAAAAGAACAAAAGAAAACACAAGTCATCACAGAAAACATCCAAGTGCAGAAGAAGATAACAACACCCGAAACAACAAACAACACAGTAAAGAAACTAGAGGTAGTAACACAACACAGAACACCCAATCAGGTAGAATCACAGAAAAAAACAAACAGAATGGCTACAACGAAAGAAATCCAGCAAAACATTACGAGTATGGTCCCTGAGTTCAGCGGAGAAGACGACAAGAACATAACGACGGATTTGACAAGGTTTCTTGGATTAGCGGACAGCATATATAACACCCTAACAAAGCCGGAAGAAAAGAAAATATTCGGGAACTTGATAAAATTCAGACTGACAGGAGGAGCATATGCAAGAATCTGTAGCAGACAAATTGAAGATTACGAATCATTAAGAACAGTACTAAACAGTATGTACACCAAAGTTTGGACCTTGGGTGAGTTAGAGAGGAAATTTGTAGAGTGCAAACAATCTTATGGAGAATCTCTCAGAAACTATGGACAAAGAGTAATAGAAACATTAGAAGATTACAAAAACGGATATAGGACGAAATACGGCATACCAACGATAGACGAAGCCTATGCAAAACATCTAGCAAATACGGCGGTCCAAACATTCAAAAGAGGCCTGAACAATATAATCTTAAAAGAAAAAATAGCGACAACCAAAGCCGAAGACGTAGAGGAAATAATGAACCACACAGAAGATATAGAACGGATGCTAATAATGACAAATGGAGAAAGCACACCTGTAATACCGCACGAGAAACTACAATCGAACTACACTAACAGAGTAAACCAGAATATTTACAGAAGTAACCCAGTAATATGCAATTACTGTAACAGACCTAACCATACGTATGATATATGCAAGTCCAGAATATGGGCACAAAACAATTCAAGGCTTCAACAACCAGAAAACCAGTACACATTAGAATACAATACAGATCCAACAAATAGATATATGAACTCAAACAGAACGCAATCAAATAACAGTCCACAACGAGCAACAAACCACAATCAAATATTTTCGCACGAGTACAGAAACCATCAACAACAAAACATAACGGCTACAGGGATAGGAACACGGAATTAGTACAAAGATTCAACAATCACAGACGTCCGCCAGACCAGGAATACAATACAAACAGGCCACTAAAATACTGCTCGTTCTGCAAAACCACAGGACATACCTTTGAAGAATGCCGAAGTAAGCTGCGTGAAAGCCAACATTTTATACCAAATATGACCAATAATTATGAACCTCAACAGCAAGCAGGGAGCACAAATCTCGAAGAAAAATTCGCAAATATGAGAATTAACTTGGTCTCAGCACAACCACTACACAGCAATGAAACACAGTATATTTATCAACCACAATCGGGAAACGAGCATGGACTCGCCGAGATGGAGTAGTAGGCCAAACCCGAGCGGGTCCAATCAATCATCAAAATACAAAAATAACAGAACCTACAATCACGCACACACGGAACATAGCCATGATCTCAACGAATGCAAATTATTCAGAAACCACAAGTAGACAAATTCAAGCGAACCATCCTACAAATCAAAAACAAATTTTCGTCGAACCAACGTACAGAATCAATTTAGTTAGTAAGCAACCAAAAGCCGTCGCCATCCAGACGCACAACAATTTAACTCCAAAACAAACAAAAGCCGTCTCCAGCCAGACGCACAATAATTTAGTTATTAAGCAAGCAAACGACGTCGCCAGCACGACACAAACAGAAAACCTAGATAATAAGCAAATACAAACAACCACAAGTTCGACAAATATCATAACACAAGATCATAAGCACAATCCAGCAGAGTCTATGGCTATTCCGAAAAGCATTCAAACAACAATATCCAACCAAAATTTAGCAAAACAAGGCGTAGAGGACACAGACGAACGGAAAACAAGCAACAACGCACGTGAAATTCTAGCAAACGCAAATACAGAAGCAAATGGTAATGATGATATACAAGCACGAAGCAACGAATATAACCAGCTCAGTAATAAAATCCCAGCAAATGAGGTAGGAACAGTGGAAAGGAATTTAGCTACAATTCAAACACACCCAGTAAGGAAGGATGGAGATTTTCTTCTCACTACAGAACATAATCAAGACCAGTTATCCGGCGATAACATATTAGAAAATCTGTTGTATCCGGCAGCATACGAAGAAAGTAATCCGATCACACAATGCGATAACGAAGACGCCACATCACCACAAGTAGGCATCACAAAAACAGAATACCCAATAAATACCATTACAGGAGTAAATCTTCAAAATGACCAAACACAAGACACTGGCGAAATTCCGATTTTGGTACCGAACAAAGTAGTGAACGAAAGACAGAACAGCGAATACCAAATCATAATAACCAATACAATTTCAACAAAAGAAGACGTAGCAAAGACAGAAAAATGGGAACCAAACATTAGGGCATACACACAAACTGAGACAATTTCCGCTAAAAATATCCCTGTTATAATTAAGGCCAACAAAGATACAGAAACAATTAATAATAATTATTCTCAAACACAAAGTAACGATACAATAGGAAATCTTGAACCTAACAAGTTCACATTAACATTCCCGACATTGGAAATTATGAGAAGAGCGAGAAATTCATCTACAGTCCGAGCACATCCAATAAAATGGGATGGAAATTTTCTTTTGACGAAGGAACACAGTCAAGATCAGTTGGCTGGCGTTAATACACTAGAGAACCTATTGTACCCAGTTACACATAGCGAAACCAACCTGCTCACACAGTGCAGAAAAGACAGAGACACAATACTACCAGACTCTAGGATAGAAATCAAGCATGAAGATAACCAAACACAGGCTACAACCACAATCTCAGCAGAAATAAACAATTACAAAAAGACAGAAACTGAAAACAACATAATCAAACCAATCCAAATACAAAACTACACACAAGCCGTCGACAGCTCGACGCTCAATACAAACCCTAATCCAGAATACAACAAAACTGAATCCACCCCCATTCTAATAAAAAACCAAACAAAAATGACAGATTGCATTCCAATCCCAGCCGAAACAGCTACTACAATTCCGACAGACACACAAATACACACCACCCTTACGGACAAGGCACAAGTAGATTCAGACAATTTTTGCAATTCTGAACAGAACAACTCAATACCACGAACAACTGAACTAAACTCAGAACGACTACAAGACTATAAAACGGAAAGAGAGAGTAATACCATACCGATGACAGGAATAGGATAAATGAAATGTTTCCTCACAAATATAATAACTTTTTCCTCATGTCACAAAATAACTAACAAACATGAGTGAACAAGTATAATTCGGCCCACAAGAACAAATAGACCAAAATTCTAACTAACCCCAGAAAATAGAGCATTAAAACGATCTAAATTTTAAACACATTCTAAAATAAATTCTTGAAAATGTTCTCAAAATTTACATGAATTCATATAGGAAAATAATTTTTGAACAAGCTTAGTTTTTAAGTCATTTAAATTTTTGTCATAAACCAAAATAAAATAATAAACAATTAACACAGAAAACCTTTTCATAATATTTAAGAGTAGGATAAGTAAGTTAACATAACATAAAATCAATTAAATATAAAATATAAAACTTTTACTTTCTAATAGAATTACAAAATATATATATATATACACAAAATAGTACGTAACATACATATACAAATCAATATATAAATAACAAATAAACAGATTCCTAATTCTAATTAAGATTTACAAAGTTTTCTTTCTTAACACATAATATACAAAGACAAATTTCTCATATACAAAAAAAAAATAATAATAATAACAATAATAACTAGAGCAATTACATAAACAACAGACATACATATTTTTCAAAGTCAAGTTAAAATTCCATAATAAAAAAAAAAAAATAAAAGTATCGCGTTGCAAAAATAAAAAATAAAATTTTTCTTATCATTTCCATACATTATATAAGTTAACCTAGGTTAAGGTAAAATTTTTTTTATTATTATTAAATCATTATTATTAAATCATAAAAAACCTTTCATTGTTAAACACTCTATTTTGAGCACTTATGCTCATTCATAATGGATTGTTCAGCAAAAGGTCGAAACATAATACTCGTAAACAAAATTTAAAAAAAAAAAAAAAAAAAGTTGTTGGCCAGGCGCACAGCACTCCATCAATGTTGGATGAATCTTCATTTAGATTCTGTAGTTGGTTACATTTTGCACTCTCCCTATCAATGTATTTCGGCAAAGATATAATGCAATTAACGGTTTTATAGCGGCATGATTGGCAAATTAACAGCAAACATTTTTAAAAATTCAATAAATTTTTAACAGAAAAAAAATTTGCGTCTTACTGACTCAAAAGTCACAGCCAAGTTTTTTTTTCTTCTTGAAACATATATAAATGCTGAAATGCAAAAATTAGAATTCCATTAGACCATAGAAAAAAATCTCTTCATAGTATTTAAGATAATATAACACATACATAATACAAAAACAGGAACAGCCGAGCAAACTAGTCCAGAAGCCAGAAGTAAACGCAACACACAAGAGACGTCACGCACACAGGACAACAAGAAGATGCTACAGAACAAAAACATATGGTGATGAATATCCAACAACAAAGCATAAGTCAAAATAGACATAATAAAACTGAATAAAAAATAAAACCATAATAGAAAAACAGAATAACAGTAAAAAAGAAGCAATAAAATAGCAAAACACAAATACCAAAATAAAAAATAAACAACCACCTTATAATACAATAATAACCAAAAATAAAATAGAAAGATAATAAACCACCAAAAGCTCATAAAACGCAACAAACATCAGATAAAAAAAAAATATATGAAAGATGCCTAAAACCACACCAGTAAGCATCAAGCAGAACCAACAGAAACGTACGACAGCTCAACTTCAACTTAAAAGCAAAGCCAGCAGAGAAGTGACAACACATCAGAGCCTAATCTTGAACGAGCCCCGTCGTTCGATCTCCTGACGTATGTCACGAACAAATGGAATCTCGCCCTAGAACACCACGGAGAGGCCTTTGCAATCGCCTTGGATATATCCAAGGCTTTTGATAAGGTATGGCATGAGAATCTTATTTGTAAACTTGTGGCATACGGGCTGGACTCGATGACCACCAGGTGGATTAAAAGCTATCTCAATGACCGAAAAATCAGCGTCGTACTTAATGGGAGATCATCATCGACGCACTCCCCAAATGCCGGAGTCCCTCAGGGATCACCTTTGTCACCGACCCTATTTTTGCTATACATCAACGATTTGCTGGATAGCACTGTAAACCCTATCCATAGCTTTGCGGATGATGCCACATTGCATTCTTCTATTTCATTCGAGGCGGAGCCTAGCACTACAGATCTAAATAATAAACGGTCAGAAGTCGTAACGTCTCTTAATTCCGATTTAAGTACAATATTTGAGTGGGGTAACAACAACTTAGTACAATTTAACGAGAAAAAGACACAAATATGCACATTCTTACGTAAAAAAAGTCGCAACGACTACCCATTTGTGGTAAAAAACCATATCCTTGTGGGTTGCGACTCAATTCGACTGCTTGGTGTTCAAATAAGTAACAAACTCAAATGGAATGAACACATTGTTGCATTGGCTAAATCAGCTTAAAAAAAAACTCGGGTTCCTGAATCGATGCAGAAGGTTTTTCAAATCGCATCAAGTTCTCCAGATATATAAAACCTTCATCCGACCATGTATAGAGTATTGCTGTCAAGTTTGGGGAGGTGCGTCTGGTACCACCCTCCACTTATTGGACAGGGTTCAACGCCGCGCTATCAGAATAATTCGGAATCCCAGACTTACTCAAGAACTAGACAGCTTACAGCATCGCAGAGATGTTGCAGAACTCTGCGTCTTCTACAGATGCTTACATGGTAAATGTTCCGCAGAACTATCGGAGAAAATAAATCCATTCGTTACAACAACAAGAGTAACAAGAGGAACAACCAATGCACATAGGTTTACGGTGAAGCTCCCGAAACCTCGAACTGAAGAAATCAAGCGCGAATTTATATACCGAACATCAAAAAAGTGGAATACGTTAATACATTTCAAATTTCCGAAGGAATATAAAATGAATAAATTTAAGGTAGCTATTAATCTTTACTTGCAGGATCGCGCATTGGGTGCAGAAGCTCTGACAGTTACAAGGAGCTAGGACCGTTAATAAGTCCGCTCTGCACCCAATTAAAAAAATTTATAAAAAAAAAAAAAAAAAAAAAAAAAAAAAAGATAGGTGAATCTCAAGCAACCTTGAGATGGCAAATTCTGAAATCGGTAAACCAGCACTGGACAACAAGCAGCAAGAACTCGCAGCAAATGACACACATGGAATAATAATACGAAATAATAACAATGCTAGAAATAAGTTAGAGATAATGTTCAGAAGAGTTTCTTTTTTTTATTAAAAATACATACAACTAAAATATACCTAAGTGAAAATTCCCTTCCGAAATTTTCACTCCCAAAAGGAGGAAGGTATGTTGTGAAACAACCTTGTTCCTCATCCTAATCCAAAATCCTACACAAAAATTAGACACATAAAACACACAAAAATAACCAAGCAACCCCAAAATCTCCTATCACAAAAACATAAACACAAAACAATTCATAAGTCATCAAACCTAAATAAAAGAATCCCCAACAACAAAAACAGAAACACATGACATTCATGAATATAGAAAAGAAAAGAAAAATCTACAACAACAAATACTAACATAAAAAAATATTGCACGCGCATACATAACGCAACTTAAAATATTTTTTAGATACGAAAATTATATTGGGATATATAATGCACACGCCAAAATCAATAAATAAAAATTGCAAACCAATACAATTTTCATGTAAAGAAAAGAAAATATAAAACAATAAACTCTAAAATATGTATGTTGGGCAAACAAAAAATTGCAAAATTAAGAAATTACAGGAAACCAATTGTTATTAGTGTAAACTAATTAATAAGTTTAGTATATAAGCACCAAAATTTATATAAAAATAGATCAGTCCACCGATCGGAATCAAATTAAGTTCTGTTTTATAACTTTTTAAATCTTGTGTAAAAATCTTCCTAAATTAATTATATTCACAACCTCTGTACAACGAATTCGAATTAATAAACAACAATCAACTTAGAAGACAACGACTTTAATTTCCAAACTACGAAGAGACGCTTTCCAGTCATAATTTCTAATTCATCTGCCTGATCAACAAATACATTCATCTTGGTGAGTATCACTTCACACGATTAACCAACCTACTAATACCAAACAGAAAGGCCTTATAACATTTCGGCACACGATCCTAGCGCTTGACAACCGCTAGGAGGGGATTAAATAAGTGAGAAATCACACGTTTCCCTTGTGACCGTCTTGTTCTCTGAGGTATCCTCACTCTGACTAACATCGGTGGGTCTAACCTCACCGTCTCACTGTAGGTTACATTAGGAACGACAAGACAGAATCAGCCCCCACCAGCGGTAAGCTGACTACAACCAAACAGTACGCTAATCTTGACGGTCAATAAACAATAAGCGTCGATCATTGTAGTTTGATTCATCATAATATCAATCTAGATATAGTTACTTAACAAAATAGCAGAGAGCTCATCTGTTCCTCTTGCCCATCACATCTTCAGTTAGATATAAGTAAAAATTTAGGTTAATTAGTGAATTGTGTTTGATATATCTTGAATGACGACAAACGAGTTATATCAATCCCAATATCACAACATTATATCCTTTCATACCGGTGGTGTCGACTTTGAACATTCGATTGCTATCAAATATATGATTTTGGTCTATTTCACACGTGAATTATAGCAAGAACTGAGATATTCTGAATTTGTAACGTACACATCACCTAGATTTTTCGGTAAATATAAAATAATTGTGCGAAAAATGTGATTTGTTGGTTATGTTGACTAAGCTCTTCGCTTTGTACTACCATAGACATTCCTACTAGATTTCTCATTTCATTATAACTAAAGGAAAAAAACAAAACTTCTGATAATTCCAATCTTATCGTTGTGTTGTGTATTTTATAAGGCAATGAATTTAGAATGCGTTGCAAATATAATACGTACGTATATGCAATACACCGATAACATTTGAATGGACAATTTTTATTTATTTTTTTGTGTTTTTAGTCAAATGAGAAATCTATTATGATTGTCTAAGGTACTACTTTAAAATATCGCAGTCGAGTATGGAACGCATTGCCTTGGCTTTGCAAATAACTTCATTGCAATATATTTTGATTTTTTTTTAAGTTATCACTAAAAAATAAATTATTTCTCAACAAATTGAATTTATTTCTTTAAAACTAAACGCTATCAATCAAATAAAACTAATTTCCTTAATTCAAAAATTAAATAAAGAATTTTTACTTTTGAAGCTCAAAGCCGAGGCGCCTGGTATGAAAAGTACTTTTCACGCATCGACGATTTTACAGAAAAAGGTTAAACTCGACATCTGACAAAAAAAGCAGACGACGATTTTTGTGTTTGTTTGATTGATGATTATTTTTTCTGTTTTTGTCTTTGTAGTTTTTCCTATGTTGTGTTTCAATTTTTTTGCGGCCGTCGAATGTCGTTGAATGTAAATTAGCTACAGGTATTCTGTTGATAAATTGACCACAACTTAGAAGTCGGCACTAACTTAGTAAATGTTTTGTTTAGAATAGGAGATATCCAAAATATTCCACATCAACCACGTCCACATAAAATCATTTAATGTATATACAATTTTTGCCTATTTATGATATTTTCATTTAATTAAATACGAAAATTACTTCAAAATTAGTAAAAACGAAATTCCTATGTAAAATGCCGTATTAGGATCGAATTCTTTTTTGAAGTAATTTTCGGATTTAATTAAATTTAATTTGATTGAAAACATCATAAATAGGCAAAAAATCTTATATATAATGATTTTAATATCATAATTTTATAAAAATGTCTACTCGCTTTGGAATTCGCGCTTGATGTTGTAAATAGTCCTTTAAAATTAATAGATGGAACAATGGGGTTAAAATAAAGAAAACGCGTTTTTATTGTTATATTTAATAAGGATATCAAATTTCAAATTATCAAATAAAATTTATTTGAAGTTACTATTTTCGTTAAAGTTAAAGTAGACGAAAGAAATTATTATAAATAAAATGTATAACAAATTATCAAATAGTACTTACATAAGTAAGTAGGTAAATATGTATTACAAACGAACATTTCTTTTCACATTTTTGATTTAAATCTTAATTAAAAAATAAAATGAAATAAATAGTTTATACCGACTTATACTACAAAATTACAAATCATATGTTTATAAGTCATTTACTAATCATAGTTATTCTTCGTCAACTAATAATTATTCATCTTCTACTATGTCATTCACTTTTCTCGATAGTTGCAATTTTACTACCACCGAGTAAACATTTAAAATAATTTACTTATTACTTGTGTGAAAAGTTGAATCAGCAGTTTTAAATTTTTTTTTTTATTTTTAAAAAAAATTTTGTGATGTGAAAAGTAAGTGAAATCGTGATGTTCAATTCTCCGCCTCAAGTAAAAAAGGCTGGGTTAAATCAGCAGACAGAGATGTCCGCAAGCGATTTGCCACCGAACGTCACGACCTCAATTATTAATAAAATTGGAAATGTGCAGCATAGTCCAAAGCGACAACAAATTTTAAATGCTCAAAAAATTGCTTTACCAGGCAATTTAAATCAAAATGAACTAGAAATTAATTTAAATAACTTTGGTGTGTTGAACCATAAAGAAAATAAAAGTGCATCGTCGACAAATATTGACGATAATATAAACAATGGAAGTGCATTGACAACAAATGAAAAAAAAATGAACAGTGATGTAGGTCAGTGTTTAGTGCAAACGGGAATTGACCGGTATATTACTGTCCGATCAAAGCGAAGGAGAAGCCCTAGATCAGCGGCCAGTGCAAGCGCGAACAAATTCACTAAGTTAGCTTCCGTTGAATTAACACATGGCAATAGGTATTCTTGCTTGGTTGTTGAAGATCCGCCGCCCGAAAAAACTCCAAAAATTGAGAAGCCGCCACCAATCTATTTGAGGGAAGAATCAAATAGAGAACTTGCAAAAACCATCGAGTTTATTACGGAAGGTGCATTTTATATTTCCGTTATCAAAAGAGGAGATATAAAAGAAACAAAAATTCAACCGCTCAATATTGATGCTTACAGAGCGTTAATCAAGCATTTTGATCAAGTTGGTAAACATTACTACACATACCAACTAAAGAGTCAAAAAGGATTAGTTGTAGTATTGAAAGGAATAGAGAGCTACGTAGATGCAAACGAAATTCAAGCTGCTCTCGCTGAGAAAGGTTTCCAATGTAAATCTATTACCAATATTATTAATCGGGAGAAGGCGCCGCAGCCATTGTTCCGCCTGGAATTAGAACCAGATAATAAAAAGGTCAAAGGCAAACATGCAATATATGACCTAAAATATCTACTGCACAGAAGGGTTACCATCGAAGAACCCAGGAAAAGAAATGGGCCGGTACAGTGTGTTAAGTGCCAAGAATATGGACACACTAGAGCATATTGCACTTTGAACGATGTTTGTGTTATATGTGGTGAACTCCATAACGCAAAGATTTGCAATAAAGCTAAAACGGAAGCATCAGTGAGAAAATGCAGCAACTGCAATGGAAATCACACAGCTAATTACAGAGGGTGCCCAATTTATCTTGAATTGAAAAGAAGAATCAATCCAAAGCAGCGAGCTGAACAACGAATGCTTAATCTCCATTCTTCAGCTAAAAAACAAGCACGCCCAGAAATTGTAAAACCAAACGCTCAAAATGGAAATCAGTACGCAACTGTCAACGGTAGTATGCACCAAGGGGTTTCATACGCAAGTGTTCTTAAAGGTACGGCCCCTAAAGTGCAAGCAAGTGAAGAGGGAAACATCTCAAAAGCTCTAAACAAATTGACTAATATGATGCAAAGCCTCATGGCGATGATGGAGAGAACCATGGATCTAATGATGCAGAATATGAACACGCTGATGCAGATAGTCGTAAAAAGTCAAAAATGACCATCATCAAAATAGCTATATGGAATGCAAACGGCCTAGCACAACATAAAGCGGAGGTTCAAGCATTCCTCACTGAGCACAATATTGACATAATGTTAATATCCGAAACACGCTTCACCAAAAATAGCTATTTCAAAATTAATGGGTACTCTATTTATGACACCAAGCACCCAGATGGGAAAGCACATGGAGGCACAGCTGTATTGATTAAAAGAAGATTAAAGCACTATGAGCTGACGAAATATGAGAAAGAACATATACAATCAACGAGCATCTGTCTTCAGGAGTGGTCTGGAAACTGTGTCATATCGGCAGTGTACTGTCCTCCAAAACATGCTATTAAAAAACTCCAGTTCATGGATTATTTCAGCCAGCTGGGTAATAAATTTCTTGCGGGAGGTGATTACAACGCCAAACATACTCATTGGGGCTCCAGATTAACATCGCCGAAAGGCAAACAACTTTATCAAGCTATAGAGGAACAGTCCCTGGATTATTTATCTGCCGGTAATCCAACTTACTGGCCGACGGATAAAAAGAAAATTCCTGATTTAATCGACTTTTGTGTAACTAAGGGCATTCCACGTACATATGCTAAGGCCACCGATTGTTATGATCTGTCTTCTGATCACTCACCGGTAATAGTAACAGTGAGTACCGATGTCTTAAGGAACGAAACACCCAACCGTCTTACAAACAAGCAAACTAATTGGGATCAATATAGGAGGCTAGTCGAACAAAATTGTCTACTTAATATTCCTCTGACCACACCAGCTGATATTGATGCGGCGGCTGAAAATTTAAAAGACATCATGGCATTATCAGCTAAAAGGGCTACACCTGTCATAAGTAGTTCCGAAAAAGTTAATAAACTGTCACATAATATACAGGAACTAATCCAGGAAAAACGGAAAATTCGCCGGCTATGGCAGCAAACAAAATCACCGTTATTGAAATGGAAATTAAATCGAGCTATCAAGGCCTTAAGATTTGCTTTGCGGGAAGAAGAAAACCAGAGTGTCCAGAACTATTTAAGTGATCTCTCGGCAACCGAGAGGACAGATTACTCTTTGTGGAAGGCAACAAAACATTTAAAAAGGCCAACAAATTCGAATCCACCGATTAGACTACCAACTGGAAATTGGGCGAGAAGTGATGAAGAAAAAGCCAATGCTTTTGCTGATCATCTAACAACAGTATTCACACCACACGAAGAAGATAATAATTTCGTGCTACCCCAGCAAATGGATGATGGTTTATCCTACAAACCTATAAAGTATAATTGGAAGAAAGTTAAGAATACAATTAAAAATTGCATAAGCCCGAAAAAGGCACCAGGACATGATCTCATTACTGGAAAAATGATAAGGGAATTGCCAGACAAATGCATAAAATTAATAACATTCATATTCAACGCGATCATGCGAACCAGTTATATTCCTCAAAAATGGAAAATATCTTTGATCACAATGATACATAAGCCTGGAAAAAATGAAACGCAGATCTCATCATATCGCCCAATAAGCATGCTGCCCACAATATCAAAGCTATTTGAAAAAATGTTACTAACAAAATTGAAACCAATATTGGAAGAACGGCGCGTTATACCAGACCATCAATTTGGGTTCCGAAACCAACATGGTACCACAGAGCAAATTCACAGAATTGTAAACGCAATCAAAATCACCTTCGAGGAAAAGAAATATTGTTCTGCTGCTTTCTTGGATATAGCACAAGCATTTGATAAAGTTTGGCACGATGGGCTAATATACAAAATTAAAGAGCTTCTACCGAAGAAATTTCACTCAATTTTGGGAAACTACCTTATTCAAAGGCAATACATGGTCAAACAAAATGGCGCAACTACTTGCTTAAATGATATTAATGCAGGTGTCCTGCAAGGCAGCGTTCTAGGGCCAATATTATACTTGTTGTACACAGCCGATTTACCTGTAACCAACAAAGTAACAATATCAACATTTGCCGATGATACGGCCATCCTGGTGTCACACAATAATCCCGAAATTGCCTCAAAGGAGTTACAGAATCATTTAAACAAAATCGCGGACTGGCTAAAGACATGGCGAATAAAAGTGAACGAAAACAAATCAACTCACATCACATTCACGCTGAACAAACGCACTTGCCCACCAGTGAAATTAAACAATAAAAATATTCCTCAACAAACGAAGGTCAAATACTTAGGTTTGCACCTGGATAGAAGGTTAACGTGGAAAACCCATATTGAAACTAAGCGCAACCAAATAAAAATGACATTTTCCAAAATGTATTGGCTGATGGGAAGGAAATCTCAGTTATCATTAGCCAATAAAGTTTTACTGTACAAAGCGATAATCAAACCCATATGGACATATGGTATTCAGTTATGGGGATCCACCAGCGCTTCAAACAGAGAGCTCCTGCAACGAACACAAGCGAAAATACTTCGAAGTATTACTAATGCTCCGTGGTACATTCGAAATAGTAATATACATGATGACCTTGGGATTAAAACCATTAAAGAAACAATTAAAGAATTCAGTTCTAAATATTATTCAAAACTAGAAGCGCATCCCAACGAATTGGCCAGGGATATATTAAAACAGCCACGATTTAGGCGACTGAAAAGAACAGATCCACTCGGACTGATGAACCTGTGAACCTGTAAATTTATTAAATGTTGATGTTATACATATGTATGTATAAGTATAATCTAAATTAATTAAATTGTGAGCACCAACAATAAGTATTAACATTGGTTAAGACTTAAAATATGTAATAATTTTAGCTTAAGATTTGATTACTTCTTGTTAGTTTCTTATGTAGAAAGATTCAAGAATAAAGCCATTGGCAGCATTTAAAAAAAAAAAAAAAAAAATAAAAAAAAAACTTTTCTCGATGGCATATCCTTTGTTATTTGAAAGTTGAAACAATTAAAGCATTTGCGTTCAGTAAATCTTTTGTTTGAATAAGTGCTTCGCAAGTGGTTATAGCTAATCGGTTCCTACATTTAGTTTTTATGAGGATTTGGATTGAAAATATGCGCTCTACATTTGCGGATGAATGAGGTAAGGATAAAATGCCTTGCGCTATTTGTATATGTTTTCTAATACCAAATTACATAATTCAATTTTTTTGCAAGCTTACGTTGTACCAAAATTCTGAAATATTGTGATTTTTAAATTTATTTAATTCGTCATAGTCAGCTAATGCGCGATACTCCGTGTTAAGTTTCGGCATATTTGATTTCGTTTTGAGGCAATAACAGCGTTACTAATAACAGTCGAAATGCCCAGGGGCCCTATTATGAAATTTTCGATAGCGTTTTTTTTTCGATAGTATCGAAAATGACCTATCACGAAATTTTTCGATTTCGTTTTTTTTCGATACTATCGAAAATGAGCGATCACGAAATTTTTCGATTTCGTTTTTTTTCGATACTATCGAAAATGAGCGATCACGAAATTTTTCGATAGTGTTTTTTTTCGATAATATCGAAAATTTTGGACTGCTCTTGAGGTGACGACCATTTTATTTCATCAACCTAATAATAGAATTAAACTGCAATATTTAATTAATAAAAATATTTTTTTCAAAAATGTGAGTTGTAAATGAACCTTTATTTTATATTTATATTAAATTTGTGTTATATTAATATTTTAATATTAATATTATTATTAATTTTTTAATTTTCCCAAGACGACTGCAACAAAAAATGAACAATTTGAAATCTTAATGGATTTTATGGAGAAAAACGTAGGCATTGCCAAAAATTATTTAAATTCTTTACAATTCAAGGAAGCCACAAGTTTTGTGGACTGAAGTGGTGGAACGCTTAACACTTAATGAATGAGAGCTTTTTTTGTAATACTCTTAAGGTTAGAAATATGGCCAACTACGATGGAACTTGGATATTCCTTAACCGATTTTAGTGAAATTTGGCATGCGCGATGGAAATGGGATTCTAAAATTATTTTTAGATGAAGTTTTAGAATATGGCCAATTATTAAGGAACTTAGCTATTTCGTTCTTAATCCATTTTAGTGAAATTTTATATGAGCGATGGAAATGGGATTCTAAAATGATTCTTGGACAAAGTTCTGGAATATGACCAACTAGGGTGGAACTTGGCTATTCCTTAACCGATTTTAGTGAAATTTGGCATGCGAGATCGAAATGGGATTGTAAAATGATTTTTAGATGAAGTTCTGAAATATGGCCAACTAGGGCGGAACTTGGCTGTTCCTTAACCAATTTTAGTAAAAAATTGGCATGTGAGATGGAAATGAGATTGTAAAATGATTTTTAGATGAAGTTCTGGAATATGCCCAATTAGGATGAAACTTGGCTATTCCTTAACCGATTTTAGTGAAAATTTACATGCGCGATGGAAATGGGATTCTAAAATGATTTTTGGATGAAGTTCTGAAATATGAAATGCATGTCGAATTTTATCATAATCAGATGAGTAGGCTAGTTTTATCCTAGTTGGCCTAATTCCAGAATTTCGTCCAAAAATCATTTTAGAATCCCATTGCCCTCGCCAATAAAAATTCACTAAAATCGTTTAAGGAATAGCCAAGTTCCATCCTAGTTGGCCATTTTCCAGAACTTTATCTAAAAATCCTTTTATAATCTCATTTTCATCGTACATGTCGAATTGCATCACAATCGGTTAAGAAGTAGCCAAGTTTCATCCTAGTTGGCCAAATTCCAGAATTTCATTCAAAAATCATTTTAGAATCCCATAGCCATCGCCAATAAAAAATTTCACTAAAATCGGTTAAGAAAAAGCCAAGTTCCATCTTACTTGGCAATATTCCAGAGCTCTCAGCCAAGTTCCATCCTTCTTCACCATGTTCCAGAGCTTCAGGAAAAATCATTTTAGAATCCCATTTCCAACGCACATACATATTAAATTTCTTCGTAATTGGTTAAGGAATAGCCAATTTCCATGCTAATTGGCAATACATATTCCAAAAATTCATTTAAAAATCATTTCAGGATCCTTTTTCCAAGACACATGTTAAATTGCATGTCCGGTTTGTTCGGAAATCTCCATGGTTATCTCTATGCCCTTCTTCACATGTCCTCTTATAGAGGCCTTTTGTTTTCTATGGCATAATTATTTTGTCCTCTTAGCGAGGCCTTTCGTTCGTAAATGATTGAACTATGCAGGTCCTCCAGAAAAACCCGTCGATGAGAGGAGAAGAGTAAGGTTATTTAGACGCAAATAAAATCGCGATGTTAATATAGTAATTTGTGATAATAAAAGTGCTCTTTTAATTTAAAATTATTACATATTTACTACAAAACAAATTTTGTTTATTGTAGTTCTTACGATTTGTTTACAATTATTTTTAACAGGCCTGCACACTAAAAGTTTAAAATAATGACGCAGTTTGCTTAGATATAATCATAAGTAAATGAGTTTTTAGAAAATTTATTTTTAATAATAAAAGTAGTTTTGTTAAAAAATTTTAATTTAAAAATAATTATGTGATTTGAAACTAAAATAAAAATAATTTTCGATATCGATTATTTCATAATAGCAATTTTCGATATCATCGAAACTCTCGAAATTATCGAAAAAAAACGCTATCGAAAATTTCATAATAGGTATTTTCGACGCTACCGAAACACTCGATATTATCGAAAATAAACGCTATCGAAAATTTCATAATAGGGCCCCAGATAACACGTGTTCTGGAGTAAATTTTGGAGCCAAATTCAAAAACTCATTTTCAAAACCGATTTTGTTTCTCAGATGTTGACAGAATTAGTGTAAAATTTTCTTACTTTGGTTTTAAATTCATGAATAATATCATGAGCTAAATCTTCACAAAATATATCAGCGTCCGAGCCGCAATACAAATCGTCATCTGACAAATGATTTTCATTAAGATTAATTGAATTAAATGACGTTGAATCAATGGTAGCCTTATCAATAAAATTTCGACAAATTTGTCTAAATAAATGTTTAGTTCGTGTGAATTAATAATGTTGAGAACACACGGTAAAGAATAAAAAATATAATTTAATATTATTTCGTCCCAATATTACAATGAAACTGAATATCTCTACATATATAAATCAGAAAAATAATTTGCCTGTTTGTTTGGATGTTCACGATAAACTTTAAAATCCCTGAACCGAATGTAATGCGTTTTATACTAATGGATAGATAATTTTCTCGGCCAGGTTATAGGCTAAGTTTCATATTGATCGGGCGTCAGGGGGCTGAATATTACATAAAAATGTATGACAAATCGAGGAAAAAATGAAATTACAACAACAACTAAAAATTTTATGTTTTCCTCTTGATGACGTTAAATTCCTATAGGAAATTTAAATACATTTGAATTGAGAGAAAACAATGTCGTTTTCGAACAACATTCTTATTAGAAAAAAAATAAATAGAAATAAAAACGAATTTGAAGAAAATAGAAAATAACTGAATTCTGAAAATAAAATTCGTATGTCAAACAAAAAAAATAATTTGGTATTGTGCAAAATTATTGAAATAATAATAATGTTTTTTAATCGAACGACAATAAATCCATAAACATATTAAATATTATATAATTCTTCTATTATATATATTCTTTATGTGACGTGAGTGTAATGAAGTTTTAATATTGCAAATTAATCGGCACAATAAAAACTTGGTTTAGAGTAGGACCCAAAATTGAAAGATGGGCAATAATTTTCAATTAAGTTTGATTGACTTTTTTTTAAGTAATCGTTAGAAGTTCTTATTGGTACTTTTTTTATTTAATACGCATGTTACTTTCTTATTATAGAAGTTCATCAGTAAGTTTGATACGTGCTTTGCTAAACAATTATTTATGCTATAAAACTTGGTTAGATTATTTTACCAGCAACTGAAACGGAACCATACGATTTTCAATTTGCTTTGACTGACTTATTCGGAAATTGTAAGTAAACGTTAATAGTAATTATATATGTATACCTAACCTTAGAGCACACAAGTGCTAATCCCAGTTTTACAAGGTATTCTTTATCATTTATGGTTCTGTTATTTTGTACTATAATCATTTATAGCACTATTTCCTAGGCATTGATTGAAAATTCCAAATAGTTTATGTGTATAAAGTTAGCCCAGGATTCATCCCAGAAAAAAGAAATGGTAACACAATAGCTATCGCGACACAAACTGTCATCCCAGGAAATTACTATCATCCCAGGAAATCACTAATCATATAAACATATAGTATATTGTGTCAGCCCAGAAAATAACTATCACGATAGTAGATAGAAAAAATCAGCCCAGGAAAAATATATTGCAATATCATTATATGATGATATTGTCTAAAATGTTTGTTTTTTATGTAATTAATAGAAATTACATTTTCTTCATTTAATTTAGCAAATGAAAATAATATTAAACTAATTTAAATTTAAATTATAATATTATTCTTAAAAAAACTTATAAAAAAAACATTTTATAATAAAGCGATTATGTTGTCGATGTTCTCTTATACTGACTATATACAATACTGTTCGATAATGATGAGTTGGGCTCGGTTGACAATTTTTTTAAAATTAACAAAATCGTAAAAAATTGTATATGAAAGTGTTGTGATACAAAGTCAAATTGCACAAATCTCAGAGATGTTCTCTTATACTGGCTATATACAATAGAATGGGGTTGAAATAGGCTTTCTAAATATGTGTGTCCCGTTTGATAATGATGAGTTGGGCTCAATTGACAATTTTCTAAAATTAACAAAATCGTCAAAAATTGTATATGGAAGTGTTGTGATATAAAGTCAAATTGCACAAATCTCAGAGATGTTCTCTTATACTGGCTATATACAATAGAATGGGGTTGAAATAGGCTTTCTAAATATGTATGTCCCGTTCGATAATGATGAGTTGGGCTCGATTGACAATTTTCTAAAATTAACAAAATCGTCAAAAATTGTATATGGAAGTGTTGTGATATAAAGTCAAATTGCACAAATCTCAGAGATGTTCTCTTATACTGGCTATATACAATAGAGTGGGGTTGAAATAGGCTTTCTAAATATGTATTTCCCGTTCGATAATGATGAGTTGGGCTCGATTGACAATTTTTTTTAAATTAACAAAATCGTCAAAAATTGTATATGGAAGTGTTGTGATATAAAGTCAAATTGCACAAATCTCAGAGATGTTCTCTTATACTGGCTATATACAATAGAATGGGGTTGAAATAGGCTTTCTAAATATGTATGTCCCGTTCGATAATGATGAGTTGGGCTCGATTGACAATTTTCTAAAATTAACAAAATCGTAAAAAATTGTATATGAAAGTGTTGTGATACAAAGTCAAATTGCACAAATCTCAGAGATGTTCTCTTATACTGGCTATATACAATAGAATGGGGTTGAAATAGGCTTTCTAAATATGTATGTCCCGTTCGATAATGATGAGTTGGGCTCGATTGACAATTTTCTAAAATTAACAAAATCGTCAAAAATTGTATATGGAAGTGTTGTGATACAAAGTAAAATTGCACAAATCTCAGAGATGTTCTCTTATACTGGCTATATACAATAGAATGGGGTTGAAATAGGCTTTCTAAATATGTATGTCCCGTTTGATAATGATGAGTTGGGCTCAATTGACAATTTTCTAAAATTAACAAAATCGTCAAAAATTGTATATGGAAGTGTTGTGATATAAAGTCAAATTGCACAAATCTCAGAGATGTTCTCTTATACTGGCTATATATAATAGAAAGGGGTTGAAATAGGCTTTCTAAATATGTATCTCCCGTATTCTGCAAAAAACTCATCTCCAATCAAGTGTAGAGGTCATTTGATGGCCGGTAAGCGACTGAGATATCTGAGATTTTTCAACAAAAAAATTCTCCCTATAAGGCGACGCTATTAAACCATATAGCACGAATCTCATAGATTGACTCATATAGTGAATATAAAGGCTGAAAAGAGCATATAAACTTAGGAATTCAAATAACTTATTACATTTTTGATATGAACTGTAAGGCTCTTGCAAAAATTTTTAAAAAATTAAATAATCGGCGAATTTCGCATGGACACCTTTCCATGTACTCTCCGAAACATTTCGTTCTCCAGACTTCACACTATCATTCATGCACGAGAACCCTTTTATAAGGATTCTCGTTCATTCAAACATTCATATGGAGCGCCCAAACCAATGGGATCCATTTCACTCACGACTGAGAGCCCGTTTATAGGGATCCTCTTTCATTTCCAAGAGAAACGAAACGTCTGGTTTTCGATTAGTCAGTTCGAATCGTATTAAAATTAATATGTATCTAATAATTATGTATTATATAATAATTAATTATCAATAATTAATAAATAACAATTTAAAATTTCCTTTTCCATGCGAAATTCGTCGATTTGTTAAATTTCAAAACATTTTTGCAAGCGAGTCATACGGCTCACATCAAAATGACACTGAGTGATTTGTTTTCTTCATTGTATACCCTTTACAATCTTTGTAGTTACTTTTCTCAGCCAATCACTGGGATCCTTGCTACATGGAAAAAAATAAACTGGTCTTCAGCTAAGAAACCGCACTTTTAATTCAAGAAAATGTACTTTTTCTTGATTTAAAAGCTGATTTTCTTATTTGTTTCAAGTTTTTCTTCATGTAAGAATTGTGTTTATTGAAATGAAGAAAAACTCGAAAGAAATAAGAAAATTAGTTTTTAAATTAAGAAAAAGTACATTCTCTTGAATTAAAAGTCCGTTTTCTTAGCTGAGGACCAGTTTATTTGTTCCCGTGTACTTCTTATAAAAGAGAAAAATTTTAACTGCTTTCTACTTTATCGTATATAAATAAATGAGGAAGGACTCTATGAGACGTCGCAAGGCAAGCCTTGCTTGAGAAACAAGTTCTTTCATGTCATCGTAAATCTCCCATTGACATTCCCGACGGCAATAAGATACGTAATGTGGAACAACGATAGTAGAACTGATTGGCATATAATTCACGAATGAATTAATTTTAAACGTTTCAGTAAAAATTTTAATTTCTAGAGGTATGTCAGTAATTGGAATTGCACACGGTTTTATTGAGGGTTCCACATAAATAAAAGCGAGTTCATTCGTAAAAATTTGTCTGTTATATTCATTATGACAAATTGGGCAAATCGACAAGTTAGTATCCTCCAAACAGTTAACAAAATTTCTTAGCCCAAATCTATTCAATTTGAAAAAGTTTATGGGAATATAGTTTAATAAATCTATTACAGTTTCGTCGCAAATTAAACATTTCAAAACTGATTGAGCACTATAATAATTTAATAGTTTCAGCACAAATGTTGACACTTTTGTTATATTACTAGTACAATCCCTTTCAATGCCAAATATCTGTGCTAAAATTGAGAATCGGAATTGCTCTGCCCTGGGTATATTATCTTCTTTTAATTTGTTTATTAAATTAAGAAAGTCATTTTCATGTGGGAAATGGTTTAATGTCTTCACATTCAGAATGCAGGTGGTAAATGAATCGAAAGCACAGGTGTTGAAGTAATTCTCCCCTGTAATCGAACCATTTCTTAAATAAGATAGATATGGACTTTGAATCTTTAATTTTTTAGTATTAAATTTCTCCGTTCCACTCGGTTCTTCGTTAAACTTTCTATTGATGGTTAATGTTTTAATTAGAGAACTTTTTCGTTCTTGATCTGTCATTGAGTTTAAAGAAAGTAAGGTCGGCCGATCAAAATTTGTCGTAGATTTTTTTAAAGTTCTATTTCGTTTTCTCCAAGTTTCTTCCAAATTTAAAACTGATGTATACGGTCTTTCTTCTGTATTACTAACATTTTCGTTTTTAATTGTATGTTGTCTAGATTTGACGTGTTGCTTTGGAATTTTCAATGTAAATCTTTTTAAAATAAATTCATTTCGAATGTTAATTTCTTTCAAAAACCTCAACGCTTTGGTTGGTAATTTCCCCAAAGCAGCATTCCGATTAACTCGTCTTTTGATGGTACCAAAATAATTTTCAATGTGGCTGTTACTCAGCCTACGTGAATGAAAAATACCCGACCAAAAAGGGAGAAAAGTTAGATATTTTTTTAGAATTGTCTCAAGTAATTGAGGATTAAAATACATATTTAGAGGTCCCATATTTGTTGATAATGAACAAGGTTCCGATTCAATATTGTCTGAAATGGATTTGAAGATTTCGTAATAGGGGCTTTGAGAATAAAGCGTCTTGTTAAAATTCCTAATATCTTCGACATTGTCTTCATCCATCCAACTCATTTTATTCGTGTCATTAGGAATTTGTAAAGATAAATAAGTATCATGTTTGCAAAGTTTTGTTATTTCATCTAGTGAATTCAATACAGCTGATGTTAAATATTTAGATTTTAATACATGAGAAAACAATTTCCAAACTAATTTTACTGATTCAAAATTGTTTATTAAAAATAATGAAGCCACTATTTCTTTTATTATTTTCGTATCTTTAGTTCGTTTTGTAAAAGCTTTATTTATATCTGCTGTCATGTTATATATTAAATGTGAGACGCATAAGTGTAATTTTACTACACCAACATTTTCAGATTTCTTAATTAAGCAAGAATAAGTCAATTTTAAATATTGAATTATGTCAATTTTATTGAAGGAATCCATAATTGAATTTATTTCGGCAAAGTTACAATCAGTAACAACTGATTCAAAAATTGGCCAAACTCTTTGCTTATGTTCTAATTCTATACGGTATGCTCTTAACCAAGCCCCTATAGTATCAATATTATGGCTCGAACTAATCATATCAAGCTAAATCATATTGTTAAAGGAAACGGATCTGCCGGATCTGAATCACTAACTTTTATTGGTACAACTAATGCATAATAAAGAACACTAGATATATTGATCTCGGGCGCTTTAACTAACCCATCTGTTGCATCTAAGTAAGCAATCAAATTTTCCTTTGGATTTTCTTTCAATAATAATTTAAGCATTGTTATTTGTGTGTCATTATACGAAATGACAAAAAACGGTTTAATTGAAAACTTTTGAAAGAGGGAAGGATTTAAGATCATTTCCTTTTGCAAATCCAGAAAATCATCGGAATCATTGTCTTGCTCTTTCAATGCATCCGAACGAACTTGTCTCAAAACAGCCATAGATTTAACTTTGGAGGTATTAAATTTAGTTAAAAATTCCGGATCTTCTTTTTTAACCATAGATTCGTAAACTTCTTCGGCTGATTGTTTTGAAATTTTTGTTTTTATAATTTCTCTTTCAGAACCTCTTAACTGTCGAGTTTTCATCGTTTTGTGGCATTGTTTTTCAGTTGTGCTGTATATATTCAAAATTCCGCAGTTTAAATTACTATTGATTAATTTGTATTTCCTGCAATCATGATAGCCACAGTAAGCTCGAATGCTAAGAGATGATTTTAAGTAATCAGCAGATTTCATGTTTATTAAACATCCTGTTTTATTACTTAATAAATCTGATATAACATTCGGATATTTTACTGCATTCAATTTTTTGGTTTGTTTACAGTATAACTCATTCCAACTATTAACATTCAACTCTAATTCGCCAATATATACACTATATTCAGTACGCTTCACTGATTTAAATTTTTTGAAAAATGGTACCTCTTTTTTTAATTCAAAAACATCATCTGAATTATTTGATTGTTCAGTTTCAAAATCAAAATATGTTTTCTCTGTTTCAAAACTTTCATGTTTTTCGTGATTGAAAGAGTATTTGTCAGCATCTTGACCGTTCAAACGCTGCGAATTATTAAAACGATTAATTATTAATTCTTTATTCTTATTAAAAACATAAACAAGTCTGCAGCGATTGCTTTTATTATTATTTACGTTTAACTCTCGACAAAGATCAACAATAAATTTGCAATTGGGCCCCTTTCCGTAATCAAAATCATTCAAATTGAAGATATTCAATCTGGTTAAGGCCGCAACTAAATTTGCTTCATTAATTGGGTTTCGTTGTGACTTATAATTATATTTTAACGACATAATTAAAAGTAAAATGAAACTAAAAAATAATTTAGAAAAACAAAACCAAATTTTCGGCAACAAAAACTATTATTAAAAAAAATTGCAATATAGAATATCCAGGTAAAAGCAAAGGTCAAATATCAAACAAATCAATCAAACAATCAAAAACCGTTTTAAAGGGAGTCCAGAGAATAATGCGAGGGTCAGTAGTTTTAAAAAAAACTTTTATTTAATTCACAAATAATAACAACGGAAAACACAAAAATTTAACAAAACGAAGCGAACACAAAGAAATCTGAAAAAATTGTGGTACACATAAACGAAAAAAATTTCTTTATATACTAAACCAAAAATATTTTTTTTCTCTTTTTTTTACTTTTTATAAAAATAAAAAACGCTTTTATCAATTTTTGACGATTTTGTTAATTTAAAAAAAATTGTCAACCGAGCCCAACTCATCATTATCGAACGGGACATATATATTTAGAAAGCCTATTTCAACCTCTTTCTATTGTATATAGCCAGTATAAGAGAACATCTCTGAGATTTGTGCAATTTGACTTTATATCACAACACTTTCATATACAATTTTTGACGATTTTGTTAATTTTAGAAAATTGTCAACCGAGCCCAACTCATCATTATCGAACGGGACATATATATTTAGAAAGCCTATTTCAACCCCATTCTATTGTATACAGCCAGTATAAGAGAACATCTCTGAGATTTATGCAATTTGACTTTGTATCACAACACTTTCATATACAATTTTTGACGATTTTGTTAATTTAAAAAAAATTGTCAATCGAGCCCAACTCATCATTATCGAACGGGACATACATACTTAGAAAGCCTATTTCAACCTCTTTCTATTGTATATAGCCAGTATAAGAGAACATCTCTGAGATTTGTGCAATTTGACTTTATATCACAACACTTTCATATACAATTTTTGACGATTTTGTTAATTTTAGAAAATTGTCAACCGAGCCCAACTCATCATTATCGAACAGGACATATATATTTAGAAAGCCTATTTCAACCCCATTCTATTGTATACAGCCAGTATAAGAGAACATCTCTGAGATTTATGCAATTTGACTTTGTATCACAACACTTTCATATACAATTTTTGACGATTTTGTTAATTTAAAAAAAATTGTCAATCGAGCCCAACTCATCATTATCGAACGGGACATACATACTTAGAAAGCCTATTTCAACCCCATTCTATTGTATATAGCCAGTATAAGAGAACATCTCTGAGATTTGTGCAATTTGACTTTATATCACAACACTTCCATATACAATTTTTGACGATTTTGTTAATTTTAAAAAAATTGTCAACCGAGCCCAACTCATCATTATCGAACGGGACATACATATTTAGAAAGCCTATTTCAACCCCTTTCTATTGTATATAGCCAGTATAAGAGAACATCTCTGAGATTTGTGCAATTTGACTTTATATCACAACACTTCCATATACAATTTTTGACGATTTTGTTAATTTTAGAAAATTGTCAACCGAGCCCAACTCATCATTATCGAACGGGACATATATATTTAGAAAGCCTATTTCAACCCCTTTCTATTGTATATAGCCAGTATAAGAGAACATCTCTGAGATTTGTGCAATTTGACTTTATATCACAACACTTCCATATACAATTTTTTACGATTTTGTTAATTTTAGAAAATTGTCAACCGAGCCCAACTCATCATTATCAAACGGGACATACATATTTAGAAAGCCTATTTCAACCCCATTCTATTGTATATAGCCAGTATAAGAGAACATCTCTGAGATTTGTGCAATTTGACTTTATATCACAACACTTCCATATACAATTTTTGACGATTTTGTTAATTTTAGAAAATTGTCAACCGAGCCCAACTCATCATTATCGAACGGTACATATATATTTAGAAAGCCTATTTCAACCCCATTCTATTGTATATAGCCAGTATAAGAGAACATCTCTGAGATTTGTGCAATTTGACTTTATATCACAACACTTCCATATACAATTTTTGACGATTTTGTTAATTTTAGAAAATTGTCAATCGAGCCCAACTCATCATTATCGAACGGGACATACATATTTAGAAAGCCTATTTCAACCCCATTCTATTGTATATAGCCAGTATAAAAGAACATTTCTGAGATTTGTGCAATTTGACTTTATATCACAACACTTCCATATACAATTTTTGACGATTTTGTTAATTTTAGAAAATTGTCAATTGAGCCCAACTCATCATTATCAAACGGGACATACATATTTAGAAAGCCTATTTCAACCCCATTCTATTGTATATAGCCAGTATAAGAGAACATCTCTGAGATTTGTGCAATTTGACTTTATATCACAACACTTCCATATACAATTTTTGACGATTTTGTTAATTTTAGAAAATTGTCAACCGAGCCCAACTCATCATTATCGAACGGTACATATATATTTAGAAAGCCTATTTCAACCCCATTCTATTGTATATAGCCAGTATAAGAGAACATCTCTGAGATTTGTGCAATTTGACTTTATATCACAACACTTCCATATACAATTTTTGACGATTTTGTTAATTTTAGAAAATTGTCAACCGAGCCCAACTCATCATTATCGAACAGGACATATATATTTAGAAAGCCTATTTCAACCCCATTCTATTGTATATAGCCAGTATAAGAGAACATCTCTGAGATTTGTGCAATTTGACTTTATATCACAACACTTTCATATACAATTTTTGACGATTTTGTTAATTTTAGAAAATTGTCAATCGAGCCCAACTCATCATTATCGAACGGGACATACATATTTAGAAAGCCTATTTCAACCCCATTCTATTGTATATAGCCAGTATAAGAGAACATCTCTGAGATTTGTGCAATTTGACTTTATATCACAACACTTCCATATACAATTTTTGACGATTTTGTTAATTTTAGAAAATTGTCAATCGAGCCCAACTCATCATTATCGAACGGGACATACATATTTAGAAAGCCTATTTCAACCCCATTCTATTGTATATAGCCAGTATAAAAGAACATTTCTGAGATTTGTGCAATTTGACTTTATATCACAACACTTCCATATACAATTTTTGACGATTTTGTTAATTTTAGAAAATTGTCAATTGAGCCCAACTCATCATTATCAAACGGGACATACATATTTAGAAAGCCTATTTCAACCCCATTCTATTGTATATAGCCAGTATAAGAGAACATCTCTGAGATTTGTGCAATTTGACTTTATATCACAACACTTCCATATACAATTTTTGACGATTTTGTTAATTTTAGAAAATTGTCAACCGAGCCCAACTCATCATTATCGAACGGGACATACATATTTAGAAAGCCTATTTCAACCCCATTCTATTGTATATAGCCAGTATAAGAGAACATCTCTGAGATTTGTGCAATTTGACTTTATATCACAACACTTCCATATACAATTTTTGACGATTTTGTTAATTTTAGAAAATTGTCAACCGAGCCCAACTCATCATTATCGAACGGGACATATATATTTAGAAAGCCTATTTCAACCCCTTTCTATTATATATAGCCAGTATAAGAGAACATCTCTGAGATTTGTGCAATTTGACTTTATATCACAACACTTCCATATACAATTTTTGACGATTTTGTTAATTTTAAAAAAATTGTCAACCGAGCCCAACTCATCATTATCGAACGGGACATATATATTTAGAAAGCCTATTTCAACCCCTTTCTATTGTATATAGCCATTATAAGAGAACATTTCTGAGATTTGTGCAATTTGACTTTATATCACAACACTTCCATATACAATTTTTGACGATTTTGTTAATTTTAGAAAATTGTCAATTGAGCCCAACTCATCATTATCAAACGGGACATACATATTTAGAAAGCCTATTTCAACCCCATTCTATTGTATATAGCCAGTATAAGAGAACATCTCTGAGATTTGTGCAATTTGACTTTATATCACAACACTTCCATATACAATTTTTGACGATTTTGTTAATTTTAGAAAATTGTCAATCGAGCCCAACTCATCATTATCGAACGGGACATACATATTTAGAAAGCCTATTTCAACCCCATTCTATTGTATATAGCCAGTATAAAAGAACATTTCTGAGATTTGTGCAATTTGACTTTATATCACAACACTTCCATATACAATTTTTGACGATTTTGTTAATTTTAGAAAATTGTCAATTGAGCCCAACTCATCATTATCAAACGGGACATACATATTTAGAAAGCCTATTTCAACCCCATTCTATTGTATATAGCCAGTATAAGAGAACATCTCTGAGATTTGTGCAATTTGACTTTATATCACAACACTTTCATATACAATTTTTGACGATTTTGTTAATTTTAGAAAATTGTCAACCGAGCCCAACTCATCATTATCGAACGGGACATACATATTTAGAAAGCCTATTTCAACCCCATTCTATTGTATATAGCCAGTATAAGAGAACATCTCTGAGATTTGTGCAATTTGACTTTATATCACAACACTTCCATATACAATTTTTGACGATTTTGTTAATTTTAGAAAATTGTCAACCGAGCCCAACTCATCATTATCGAACGGGACATATATATTTAGAAAGCCTATTTCAACCCCTTTCTATTATATATAGCCAGTATAAGAGAACATCTCTGAGATTTGTGCAATTTGACTTTATATCACAACACTTCCATATACAATTTTTGACGATTTTGTTAATTTTAAAAAAATTGTCAACCGAGCCCAACTCATCATTATCGAACGGGACATATATATTTAGAAAGCCTATTTCAACCCCTTTCTATTGTATATAGCCATTATAAGAGAACATCTCTGAGATTTGTGCAATTTGACTTTATATCACAACACTTCCATATACAATTTTTGACGATTTTGTTAATTTTAGAAAATTGTCAACCGAGCCCAACTCATCATTATCGAACGGGACATATATATTTAGAAAGCCTATTTCAACCCCTTTCTATTGTATATAGCCAGTATAAGAGAACATCTCTGAGATTTGTGCAATTTGACTTTATATCACAACACTTCCATATACAATTTTTGACGATTTTGTTAATTTTAGAAAATTGTCAACCGAGCCCAACTCATCATTATCGAACGGGACATATATATTTAGAAAGCCTATTTCAACCCCTTTCTATTGTATATAGCCAGTATAAGAGAACATCTCTGAGATTTGTGCAATTTGACTTTATATCACAACACTTCCATACACAATTTTTGACGATTTTGTTAATTTTAGAAAATTGTCAACCGAGCCCAACTCATCATTATCGAACAGGACATATATATTTAGAAAGCCTATTTCAACCCCTTTCTATTGTATATAGCCATTATAAGAGAACATCTCTGAGATTTGTGCAATTTGACTTTATATCACAACACTTCCATATACAATTTTTGACGATTTTGTTAATTTTAGAAAATTGTCAACCGAGCCCAACTCATCATTATCGAACGGGACATATATATTTAGAAAGCCTATTTCAACCCCTTTCTATTGTATATAGCCAGTATAAGAGAACATCTCTGAGATTTGTGCAATTTGACTTTATATCACAACACTTCCATATACAATTTTTGACGATTTTGTTAATTTTAGAAAATTGTCAACCGAGCCCAACTCATCATTATCGAACGGGACATATATATTTAGAAAGCCTATTTCAACCCCTTTCTATTGTATATAGCCAGTATAAGAGAACATCTCTGAGATTTGTGCAATTTGACTTTATATCACAACACTTCCATACACAATTTTTGACGATTTTGTTAATTTTAGAAAATTGTCAACCGAGCCCAACTCATCATTATCGAACAGGACATATATATTTAGAAAGCCTATTTCAACCCCATTCTATTGTATATAGCCAGTATAAGAGAACATCTCTGAGATTTGTGCAATTTGACTTTATATCACAACACTTTCATATACAATTTTTGACGATTTTGTTAATTTTAGAAAATTGTCAATCGAGCCCAACTCATCATTATCGAACGGGACATACATATTTAGAAAGCCTATTTCAACCCCATTCTATTGTATATAGCCAGTATAAGAGAACATCTCTGAGATTTGTGCAATTTGACTTTATATCACAACACTTCCATATACAATTTTTGACGATTTTGTTAATTTTAGAAAATTGTCAATCGAGCCCAACTCATCATTATCGAACGGGACATACATATTTAGAAAGCCTATTTCAACCCCATTCTATTGTATATAGCCAGTATAAAAGAACATTTCTGAGATTTGTGCAATTTGACTTTATATCACAACACTTCCATATACAATTTTTGACGATTTTGTTAATTTTAGAAAATTGTCAATTGAGCCCAACTCATCATTATCAAACGGGACATACATATTTAGAAAGCCTATTTCAACCCCATTCTATTGTATATAGCCAGTATAAGAGAACATCTCTGAGATTTGTGCAATTTGACTTTATATCACAACACTTCCATATACAATTTTTGACGATTTTGTTAATTTTAGAAAATTGTCAACCGAGCCCAACTCATCATTATCGAACGGTACATATATATTTAGAAAGCCTATTTCAACCCCATTCTATTGTATATAGCCAGTATAAGAGAACATCTCTGAGATTTGTGCAATTTGACTTTATATCACAACACTTTCATATACAATTTTTGACGATTTTGTTAATTTAAAAAAAATTGTCAATCGAGCCCAACTCATCATTATCGAACGGGACATACATATTTAAAATTAAATTAGTTTAATATATTTTTATTTGTTAAATTATATGAAAAAAATTTAATTTTTATTAATTACATAAAAAAAGACATTGTTGACATTGCGATGATATTGCGATATAATTTTTCTGGGCTGATTTTTTCTATCTACTATCGTGATAGTTATTTTCTGGGCTGACACAATTTTTAATAATGATATTGATTTTCTGGGATGAAAGTCTGGGCTAACTTTTTATACGTAAATAGTTTCGAATTTAGAGACATTCTTGTGAACATTCAAAATATGGACAATTATGTGCTCTAAGGTATCGATGTAGAAATTAATTAATTTACGTTTTTTTTCTTTTTAAACGGGTTTGTCAGTTTGTTCTTTTATGTGCGTCTTTTTGTATTTGTGTTAAGACGAAACAACTTCTAAAATTTCAGCTGATTGACCTTATTGGTAGGTAAATTTAGTAGTTAGAATTTTTTTTTATTATTTATTCATTTTTCTTTAAACAGGTTTATTAGATAATTTTAACAATGCCCAAGAGAAAATTTTCACTTAGTCGAAAGAGTACTGCGGCTAAAAGAGCCCGCATCCGAAGACGAAATGAGGATAGCTTGCAAATAGAACATCGCCACTTGGCAAAAAAGAACTCACCTGTCCTTACAAAGAGAGCGAAGCCAAGTACTTAAGGTGAAACCAATGAGGTAAGAGATGCTCGCCTCTCTTTACAAAGAGAGCGAACCTATTTCTTTAGAAGGCGGCTTTCTTTAAACGGAGAACAGCACGCTTCACAGAGAAAAGTCCCCGTGCAAAGGCCGGAACTTTCACTGATTGGCGCATTAAAGAATATTCTGACTTTTCTATACCCCTAATATAGAGTATCGTAACGATAAGTCGGTGAGTTTGGGTGGTCCCATGACTGTCGAGTCTCAATACTGCCGTGCGTTCAAGTGGAAGGGCGAACCAAAGGGCCTTTGTTGCCAAAACGGAAAAGTTAAACTGCCTGAAATTCTTCAGCCTCCAGAGCCTCTGTTTTCATTGCCTTCTGGTCAAAATCCTTTATCCAAAGAGTTTGCCAAAAATAAAAAGTCTTATGACAATGGATTTCAAATGGCTTCCTTCATAAGTAAACCTGTAAAAAAACGGTATATGCCGACCTTCAAGGGATAGCACACAGTGAGAGCATGTCAGAATACGTATTGCATCGCATTCGGACGGAGCGTTGCGATTATTCCTTTGATTTCAGCGACAAATCTTTGATTTGGCATTAGAGGAACTGAATAAAATTGTGAAAGCGCTTGCGATTAAAAATGTAGAGGATTTCGGTTTGAATAGACGAAATATTACTGATTCAACTGTTCTATAGATAAGGCATTCGTCCGCAAGACATCGTATGATAGATCGGCCATGTTACAGATTATAATCAACAGCGAATCAGAATAATTTTTCCTATTTGTCCTAAATATACCTGGAGGTACAGGAAAGACATTCCTAATTAATATAATCCCAGCTAAACTAAGATCCGATGGTCACATCGCGATTGCCGTAGCTTCGTCCAGCATACCGATCATTCTTCTAGATGTTGGTAGAACGGCCCATTCCACTTTTAAACTGCTGTTTAACATTTCCAATGCCCACACTGCCATATGCAACATTTCAAAACATAGTGCCACCGCTAAATTGCTCCAAAAATTTGCTCTTATTGTGTAGGATTAGAGTACAATATCTCACACGGCACCTGCGGAAGCGCTGCTCACGCGTGCTGACGAGTTTAATGCGCGTCTGAAACGATCCTACATATGGTCGGAAGTAGTGAAGTGTCCCTCCCGGTAAATATGCGTGCCGTTCTCTGTGGCGATAACAACTTGACCGAATTTTCCAACACTCTGCTGAAACTAGGAAATGGTGATCTACCACTAGGAAATGGTGACCTGGTCACTTTCAGAACGTAAAGTATCCGCCAACAATAATAAATGAAATAAAGCAATTAGTAGAATCCCATATCCCAGCATCGGAGATCTTTCAGAAAAACTGCTGTCCTGGTTCAGAGAAAGAGCGATCTTGGCATCGACCAACCAAGCAGTGAACCACATTAATGAGTACATCCTAGGCAAATTTGAAGCACCGTTCAGAGCATACAAATATACAGTCGTTGATCCTCAAGAAACAATTCTATATCCTGTCGAATTTGTAAACTCATTAAGCCCGTCTGGTATACCGATTCATCAGCTGAAACTGAAAATCGAGACACCTATCATCCTGCTCCTGAACCGAAACCCACCAAATCTCTGTAACGGAACCCACCTACAAGTAAACAGTCTCAATACTTCGTAATAGAAGCTACAAAGAGAAAAAGTGATAATTCCTAGCACCTTTATGATCCTTTCTGATGTTCCATTTCAGATCAAACGTCTCCAGTTTACCGTACGAGTGTGTTTCGTTCTGACCATAAACAAGAAAAAAGCCAAACGTTGAAGGGTGGGCGGTGTGGACCTTCGCAGCGTGTTTTCGCCAATGGCTAACTTTACGTTGCCTGCTTCCGTGTTAGCTTCGGCTGGCAACTTTACCTACTTGCTCCTGGTGCTATTATAAAGAGGCTTTCTCTTAAATATATTTCTAAACCCTTCCCCCCCCCCCCCCAAAGTGTATGTAATTAAATAATTAGTTTTTAATTAAATAAATGAAATTTTATTGTGATAATTAACTGAAATATATTGAATCTTATTTTAACTATTTATAATATCATATATAATTCATTGTTTTTGTAGTAAAATATCCCCGAATATACATATATGTGGCTTCATAACCAAAGTTGTTTAAACTAATTTATCCAGCGTTGCAGCGCGAAGCGCTTTAGTGGCGCAAAGCGCCAAGCCAGTTGAGCGCGCTAGCGCGAAGCGGCCCTGCGCAGCTAGTGGAAAGATAAAGAACAATCAACCAACAAAGAAAAATAATAAAGAAAAAAAAAACAATGTGTGTAGCCTCTACGCGCGACAGAAGTGAAACTTTTTAAGCTGCAAATTTGTAATTACTATAATTTATCGTTCAATGGTCCGGCTGGCATATACAGTAAAATGTGTAGCTTTTCCGCAGCAAGAATTGAAGAAATAGTCATTTGATCCTTATAGTGTTATAGGAGTATTATACAAAGTCAGAGTAGACACATCCAAATTAGATAATTGCACATTCTACATTATCTAGTTATTTTTCTCAATCTCAGTTACTCCATGATCTGGTAAAACAGGATTACTACAACTTGATACGAAATCTACCTATAAAGACACGACAAACGGAATAAAAGCAATATTATTTACTAATACTGATATTAAAGCAACATTTGAGAATGCAAGCGAAATTGTGGTGGTGTATTGTTCGGCTTATATTTTAAAGTGAATTTTGCTTAAGACAAAAATTTTCTTAAAGAGAAATTCAGAATACTAAATAAATTACCTAAAGTAATGTAACCAGCGAATGGTGCATAGGTGCCGTTTTCTCATGTCATTTGGAACTATTGCAGAGTATAATTTCCATGTCTCATTTTGAAGCTAGCATAAACCAATTATTTCATTTTTGAATTGCCCGAGAAAAACAAATACATTTTGTATTTAGTTTAAAAGTATTAAATTTAATCTTAATTTGCCAACTATCATTGTATGATCCTTTAAATATCTATACAAATTTAAGTTTTATAAACTTCACTTTTCTATTTATTGTAAATTTACAATAAGTTATTTAACATAATAACCGCCTACATCTAAATACATATTAATAATAAAAAATAATAAAAAAAATTATAAAAAATATTTTATTTTAACCATTTATTAATGCTTTTAAAAAATATTTAATTCATTTTTTTCATTGTTGTTTATGTCTTGGTTTAACATTTTTAAGTGTTGATTCCATCTTTTCTTGATGCTCGCCACAAACATTGGTCCTTTTCCTCGTAATAGAAACTTACAATTCGGAAACTAAAATGCATGCTCGTCCCATGGATGATCAGTAAAATTCCAATCTTATATTATACCCTTACAGCTGAATCATTTTGTTTTATCATCTTTACCATAATAAAAAAATCCAGCTGCAGCTAGTGCTTTCGGATCAACCTCGAATTTCATCCAAACTGATGGATTGTATGTAATCAATCGGTTTGATTCTTTTGACATATTTGGTGATTGAATCTGACCAATTTTCACTTCCCGCGATGTCCATCCACCAAACTTTTAGTTTTGATTCTTTCTCAATATTTGGTGTAATATTTCTCATTGAATCTTGTACAAAATGGCAGTAAGCTTTGCACACAATTTTTATTATTTGCGGACCACACTTGATGAATAAACACAACAAAAAACTGTGCACAATTTGGTAAATAAAGTTGCACAAATTTTGGTATTAAATAATACACATTAGCCAAATTTTTAAATACATATATATTTGATTTGGATTAATTTTATTATGATTTTACAATTATGTGTTCACTCGTTGATGGCTGGTAGAAGAGAGTTTTTATTTTATTTCAATGATTTTACAAATTTGATTTTGACATATGTAATTGATTTTGGTTTTGCTGCTTAGTGCAGAGGGCCAAATTTCTACACAACAACATTTGGAGAGTAAATATTTAAATATAATGGGTTTAGGTCTATGATTAAAGGCAGATGGCCCAAGTTCTACATAACAAAATTTGTAGAGTTATTAAGTAGGTACACAATTAATATTATTAAGGTAAGTATGCAATTAATGTTATTAAGGTAAGTTTACAAATGGAAATTAAGTATAAATTGTAATGAATTATATAAAAAGAAAAATAATAAAAACTAATGAAATTATTCTAATTGATGATTGTTATTAGTGTTACTTGAACATACCGCCGGGGTTGACTCGATAGAGTCAAAACTTGGGAGAAGGGTGATTTTGGTTATCGGCCGTTTCAGAAGCTTGCCATTTGGAAGTTTGATGGTCACTACTCGGATTAGATTGTCGGTTCCCGGATGTACATCACAAATTCTGGCTAGGGACCATTTCGATGGAGGTAGATTCTGTTCTCTGAGCAGGACTAATGTTCCCACCTTAATTTGTTGATTCGGGGTATGCCATATGTAGAATTTGTTGAGCGATGTTAGATTTAGATACTCCAATTTCCAGCGTTTCCAAAACCCTTGTAGCATCGATTGTAGTAACTGCCTTCTGCTTAGCCGATTAAGTTTAATATGATGCAAGCTCGGTTCGGGTAGCATGCTTAATGGTTGGCCAATTATAAAATGACCGGGTGTTAGGAGATTACATTCGTCGTCATCGAGATCTCCAAGAGGCCGGGAATTTTAAAGGGCCTCAATTTGCTTGATTAGGGTCAGGAACTCTTCGTACGTAAGTATGGAGTCTCCAATCACGCGACCCAGGTGGTATTTTGTGGACTTCACGGCTGATTCCCATAAACCACCAAATGTAGGTGCTGCCGGAGGGTTAAAGTGCCATTCTGTATAATGATCGGTGCACCAATTCAGTAGATCTGCTTGCTTTGCTTGGGAGAGGTATTGGTCGTAGAACTCGCGAAGTTGCTTCCTTGCTCCAACTAGATTTGATCCATTGTCGCAAAATATATCTGATGGAACACCTCGAGTGGCACAGAATCGTTTCAGGGCTCCCAGGAAGGTGTCAGTACTCATATCAGATACTAGAACGGGGGTAGTTGCCTTTGTCCCCATACAAACAAATATAACTAGATACGCCTTGAATATTTTAGCTGAACGGTTGTAACGATCTGATGGTAGGCGAGTGGGCCAACAAAATACCTCAAATGAATTTTGATGCCATGTTTTGCCCACATCGTTATCAGAAAAGTTTGTTTATTTTTATTAGGTAACTAGAGGACGATTTGGCGTCTGCTGGTGGGGGGATCAGCTGATTAGATCAGCTCCGTAACCTTCAGTAGGGTGCTCATCACGTGAGCTGTTCTGGTCATGTTTCAGGCAGCTGGCGGGATGAGTACGATTGTGGTAGGGGTAACCTTGCCACAATTCGCAAGTGTACGTACTGCCTCCACGTGGCAATCGTCGGTAACTGATGTCGTCTATTACAGTTTTGTTCTAGTTGACTCAGGCCAAAGTACGGCGCTAAAGGAGAAAACCTTAACAAAAAACCCTAATCTAAGGTGGAACAGCATATGCCGATGGATGAATGACTGATAGGTTAATCAGTCCCAAATATGCGGACTCTGGATACCAGGCGCCCTCCAGTTTTATTTAGCCTTCCTGTGGTAGCTGGGTGTCCCACAGGTGACCTTCATTTCCCAAATACTCGTGGGAATAAAATGCCTAAAAAAATAAAAAATAATGATAAGGATGGTAACGCTCCTAAAGAATCACGAACCAGCGAGGATTCTGCGGTGGCTTTCGAGGGCTCAGGTCCTCTTTCCGCTGTGGAAGCCCCAATGGGTGGCACATCGGATGGGGAAATCCGTTCGGAGTTTGAGAACTTACTTCTCAATTCCGATATGGAAACCTCAGGAGATGAGGAACTGGCCCCCGTAAGTGGGGGGATCTCCTTTGTGAAAACAGGGGAAAGTGCGGACGTCGGGGAGTGTCGGAAGGGTGAGGTTGACTTCAACAAACCTGCTGCGGCTCCTCATGTGAAAATGTGTGGGGCTGCGAAAAAGCGGTACAGGAAGCTTCTAGCTGAGGGCAAAGCGCCCGGTAGTGAAACAAGGCTTCTGGCGGTGCGGCCACGGAAGGAGACTTGCGCTCCTACGACGGCCCAACCGCCAAAGAGGGACCGCTCGGATGACGATACCTCACCGGCACAAAAAAAGGCCAGGGGGGAAGAACATGTCCTGGTGGCCTCGGGTTCTGCGGTCCGGTCTGGAGTTACCTTAAGGCAGGCTGCGGAATCAGAGATCATTGGGATCTTACCCTCTGGCTTTCCTGAGGTTGCCCTCACTGGAGAGCAGCTTAAAGCTGTCCAGGAGGGAATCTTGGATAAGGTGCTGGAGCAGGAGGCCAAGGAGCTTAAACCAAAGTTCCTTGGCTCGGCTTAGTTGGCTGGTAGTGACCTGTGCCGACCGGGCCACTGTACAGTGGCTCAGGGAGACCATAGGCACTATTAAGCCATGGGATGGTGCAGAGCTGATTGTAGCTGAGGCGTGAAATCTGCCTCGAGCTAGGATCGTGTTTGGTACCTTCCCAAACAGTGCCGAATTGCCCACGGATAAGCTTCTGGGTTTTATCAGAAGCCAAAACGAGGGCATGCAGGCGATCAACTGGAGAGTGGTCAGGAGAGAGGCGAAAGGCACTTCAGCTTTTTGCACGTTCTCCATGGACCACTCTTCGGTTGAGAAGCTCAAACAAATTGATTTCAAAGTCAATTTTAAGTTTGAGATTGTCCAACTGCACCCCAAGGGGGGCCAGGGTGGTGGAAAGTCAGGTTCCAGGGGCGGGCCCCAAGTGGTCAAGCCTGTGGAGGATATCGTGGCTGCACCTGTGAAGGCGATCGTGGCCGCACCTGTGGCGGCTATCGGGGCCACACCTGTGGTTAAAACCACTGGTGTGGCGGCCCTTTCCAGGAGACAGGCGAGGAGAAGGAGAGAAAGAGAGAGGAAGGCGTCAGCGGTTGTACGGAGAATGGCCCCGCGAGGGGTCACCTTGCGCAAACCACTGGTGAAGCCTGGTGGCTCTCAGTCAGCTGTGGACAGCAGCAGTAAGATGGAGGACACGGATTCGCCATCTGGCAATGGCAGTGCGAGCAAGGAGGCTAATCCAGGCCTTCAGCAGACGTCGCTGCAGTGATGGCACACATAACCTGCCTACAGATAAACCTGCATCATGCAAAGGCGTCTTCGGACGTCCTTTGTCGTAGGTTTATCTGCCAGAAAATTGGCATGGCTCTAATACAGGAGCCATGGGTAATAGGTAACCAAATTAAAGGTATACCAAAACAAATGGGTAAGTTGATTTATTGTAACGGAACTGAGAGTCCAAGGGCGGCCATTTTGGCCAGCTCGCAAATTAATTTTATTCCCATTTCAGAGTTCATCTCCAGGGTCTTAGTGGCGGTAATGGTGGAGGTTCTGGGTGAAAGAGGGAAACAGGAGGCTATAATGGCCTCCGCCTACTTTCCTGGAGACTCGGAAATGATACCTCCTCTCGAAGTTAGGCGGCTCATAGCTCATTGCCAGCGCAATGGGCTGGCTTACCTAATAGGATGCGATGCAAATGCGCACCACACGGTGTGGGGCAGCACGAACATCAATAATAGGGGTGAGTACCTTTTTGAGTATATAATTACTAACAATGTAGATATTGTCAATAGGGGAAGGAAACCTACTTTCATAAATGCGATTAGGCAGGAGGTCCTAGATTTGACCCTCGCTAGTCCGCATTTTAGTCATTTTGTTAAAAATTGGCATGTGTCTGAAGAGGCCTCCTTATCGGATCACTTGCACATCAGATTCGATTTGGCGGCCGAGGCCATGCAGCGGCAGGAGATAAGAATTCCAAAACTGACCGATTGGGACTCCTATAGAGTTTCACTCGAATCAGAAATGCCCTCGGTAATGGGGAACATAGAGTCTCCAGAGGGCTTGGAATTCTGTTCAAACCAGCTGCATAATTCTATACACTCGGCTTACGAAAACAGCTGCCCAGTTAAGCGAAGAGAGTCCATTAAGTTGGTCGCTTGGTGGAACGGGGCGCTGAGTAAGCTGAGGAAAAAATCTAGAAGGTTATTCAATAAGGCTAAACGCACCGGGGAATGGGGCGAGTATAGGATGGCCTTAACGGAATATAATCTGGAATTAAGAAGATCCAAAAGGGCTACCTGGAGAAACTTCTGTGAGGGAATCATTGAATTACCCTCTGCAGCTCGTCTCCAGAAAGTCCTTGCTAGGGATCACTCAAATGGTTTGGGGCTTCTTCAGAAGCAAAACGGGATGTTCACTGAAAACCGGAAGGAAACCCTGGAGTTACTATTAGGTACCCACTTTCCGGACTCAATAGTGGTAGGTACCCAGGAGGACCCGCATGACCCTTCAAGTGAGGTAGACTATTCACCCCACAGTAGGATCTGGAGCCTCTCTGGAAAAATGTTCACACCCAGCAAGGTGAGATGGGCTATTGGCTCTTTCAAACCGTTCAAATCTGCTGGAGGGGATGGTATCTTTCCGGCTTTACTTCAAAAAGGTATTGAGGAAATACTCCCCAGCTTGGTCCAGTTGTTTCGGGCAAGTTATGCTTTTAACTATATTCCGAAACTATGGAGGAAAGTAAATGTGGTCTTTATACCAAAGGGAGGGGGTCGTCTGGACACCCAGCCCAAGGCTTATCGGCCAATTAGCCTGACATCGTTTCTATTGAAGACGATGGAAAAAATCCTGGATAATCAAATAAGAAATGAAATCCTTGTAAATAACCCACTGCATCGGAACCAGTTTGCTTATCAAGCTGGCAAATCAACTGTGATGGCTCTTAGTGGTCTAGTCACGAAGATTGAAAGAGCGGTGGCTTTTAAGGAAATTGCCCTGTGTGCCTTTGTGGACATTGAGGGGGCATTTGACAATACCTCCTATGGTTCAATAGAGAGGGCAGCCATGGAGAAGGGGGTTCCGCCGTCTACAACTAGGTAGATCCGCTCCATGCTAAAATATCGCGATATTACAGCCACATTAGGTGGCGAGTCAGTAACCATCAGGGCCGTAAAGGGTTGTCCCCAAGGAGGTGTACTGTCTCCTCTTTTATGGTCATTGGTTATTGATAGACTACTGGTCCTCCTGAATAGCCATGGGTTTGATGTCCAGGGCTATGCGGATGACGTGGCTATCGTGATTAGAGGCAGGTTTGATGAGATCATCTCTGATCTCATGCAAAATGCACTCAACTTGATATGGCAGTGGTGTGACAAGGAAGGACTTAGTGTCAATCCAAACAAAACTGTCATTGTCCCTTTTACGAGGAGGAGAAAGCTCTCGCTTGTAGCTCCCTCGTTAAATGGTACTATTGTTGCCTTTTCCAAAGAGGTTAAATATCTAGGGGTTATCCTGGATCATAAACTGAACTGGGAACAACATATACAAAAAATTCAAAATAGAGCCACAAAGGCTTTTTGGGCCTGTCAGAGACTCTATGGACGTACTTGGGGACTACAACCAAAAATGATCTACTGGTCATTTCTAACAATTATTAGGCCTATGATCACTTACGCATCGCTAGTGTGGTGGCCTAAAACTCAACAAAGGACAGCGCAAACTTTATTAAATAAGGTTCAGCGTATGGCCTGCATTGGGGTTACGGGCTCAATGAAAACATGTCCGACCGCAGCAATGGAGACACTCCTAGGACTAACTCCATTGCATCTGCATATAAAAAAGGATGCTGCTACTATGGCCCTTAAGATGCAGGCGGAGGGTAACATCAAACCAGGCAATTTGGTGGGCCATCTGGAGATCCTTAAGGAGTTTCAGACAGATCCCACTATAGGAATGCCTTCCGACTGTATGCCAGCCAAACTGGATTTCCACAAACCCTTTTGTGTTAGATTACCTGACCGGGAGGAGTGGAGTACAGGGGGACCATCCTTTGAGCGAGGGTCATTGGTGTGGTTTACAGATGGATCAAAAACGGAAGATGGGGCGGGGGTAGGAATACATGGGAGTGGAGTATCACTCTCGAAGTCCTTGGGTACCAATGCAACCGTCTTTCAAGCAGAAGTGCATGCTATAGAACTTTGTGCTAGGATAGGCATATCTAAAGGCCTAAACAACGCAAAGGTTTATATCGTATCAGACAGCCAATCGGCCTTAAAGGCTCTTAGGTCTTTTACCATTGAGTCAAGGCTGGTATGGGATTGTCTGAAGGTTATTAAATTGCTGGCTAGCTCAAATAAGGTAACACTTGTTTGGGTGCCAGGTCACACTGGAATTGTGGGAAACGAGGCAGCTGATGTCCTCGCCCGCGAGGGATCTGCCTTTCCATCAATTGGATCAGAGCCCTTCTGCGGCGTCTCTAAGGGGCACCTTAGGGCAGCAGTTAAACGCTGGGAGGATGTGCAAAAGTCCTCTTACTGGCGCGGAATTCCAGGTTTGCGACAGGCGAAAGAATTTATTTCACCTTCGTCGGCCAGGGCCAAGGAATGTCTTGTACTTAGGAAACCTGAGTTGAGGCTGCTTACCGGCTTCCTCACAGGTCACATCCCATTAAGGTATCACCTAAAGAAAATGGGCCTAAGTTCGACGGATAGATGTCGCTTCTGTGACATGGAAGCGGAATCAGCGGAACATGTTCTGTGCCATTGCCCAGCCATTTTCTGCAAAAGGTTACAACATCTAGGAGGGAGAGTAATGAGCCCGGATGGTATGCATCATATACCGGCCGGCAGTATTGTCAGGTTCATTAAGAGCCTGAATATTGACTGGACGACTCATTAAGTAGGGTCCATGCACAAAAGATCTTTTAGGTCGCAGTGCGGGGTGGCTTGAACGCCCACATGGCCCTCAACTAATAATAATAATAATAATAGGTAACTAGAGACTTCACAAGGCGGACTAATCTAGCTTGGCTAAAGCTCGTCGGAGGAGTGGGTAAAGAATGAAGCATAGCTACCTCTTGCATTGCCGCCGAAGGAAAAATAAGGGAAAAGGGAAAAAAAGGTAACAAAGAAAGAAACCAGCACACTCAGGTACCCATACTCACCTAATACTCAACTACCTACCATAGTCACATCGCTCCTACACAGTTGAAAATTTATCTCATTATAACACTTTTAATTTCACTCAACGCAAACGAAACAGAAATGAAAATAATTATTGAACATATTCGAAAGGTGAAACAATTGGAGTTCTATTCAATATCAACCAAACAAAATTTATTGAATCTGAATTTAACAAAAAGTAAAAAAAATAAAAAAACAAAAAAAAATCCATTGAAATAAGTTGCCAACGAAACAGTAATACTTAATCGATATGTATAATTAAAAAAAAATTGAAAAAAAAGGAAAAAAAAATTTTAAATAGAAACTACGAACTTAAAAATCTATAATATTACGACGAATTGTATTAGGTCGGAGTTTGATCACGATGATTAGAATATAGTAGTTCATTTTGGTGGTTTTATCTTTGATTTAGTTAAATAAAAGTTTAATTTGTAAAAGTACTTAACTAGCACGTTCTCGATGAATTCAGGAACCGTTGATTTCCAGTTATTCAAAACTGGCGAGTACAATTTTGATGGCTGCCATTACACTATTTGATAACCGACAATTTCCCGTAATATTTGGGAGTTTGTAGAAATTTCGATTTATCGCACTTAGCATATGACCAACATTTTAACTAAATATGTTATTTTATAGAATATCGCACTGCAAAAATTGTTCCAATAACACTTTACTGAGTTACTGTATTAAATTGATTTTTTACACAGGGAATGAAATATTCAATATACATACTATTTTTCTTGTAGATTATTCATTCATTCGTAGATCACTGAATTTTATTTTCTTTTAGTACATTACAATCCCATTATATTTTGGTTGGGCTATCACTATAATGTCACTAACGGTTTGTTTTTATTAGACATACACTTGATTAAATTACATATATTCACAAGTTCATATATTATAATTAGAAACTTATTTTATAAAGATTTTTCTTATATATTAAATTTGGTCAATTCCATGCCGGTGGGATAATTCACTAATTTTTAATTTACATTCAATATAAATTATGGCCAGTTATAATTGTACCTATCGAAATGCTTCACGTAATTTTAGGAATTTAAATTTAATTTACGTTTATACAACAACACTATAGATTTATTAACACAGTATATTTAAGGGTTTTATTAATAAATTTTAATCATAGATTTTCACAATTATTTTAGCTTATTATTATCAAAATTTTTAGTTTATGTTTTAGTTAATTAATTATATTACGTAGTTTCTCTAACTTAGCTTAATTTTACCATTTTTGGTTTAAAAAAAAATTTTATTTTTATTTGGTACTATATTGACCAAAACTCAAAATCGACTGTCTATTTGCTTTTCTTTTCATTTACCGTCCCTCACATATATAGTCAATTTCAACCCAAACCGATTTCTTTGAATTAATTAGAGGTGGCAGCCTTGCCCGTACTTGTAGCGACTTAAACGTTACACGGTGACGATGAGTTTTGACTGCAAATGGACCAGCTAAATCTATACCTGTTTGTAAAAATGCTCTGACTGGTGGGTTTACGCGAGGGGCGGGTAATTGGCTCATCAGTTGTTGTTGGATTTCAGCATTGTGTCGACAGCAAACTATACACTGGCGGATGATTCGTCGGATGAGGTTTTTTGCTCTTGGAATCATGATTCGCTGTTTTAAAGTGGTGAGTAATAATTTTGGTCCAGCCTGCAGATGTTGAATACGTTTCTCTCGTACCATTCTCTCAATTATTATGTGACTGGATGGAAGTAAAATGGGATGTTTTACATCATATTCTAAGTCTGCATGGCCTAGTCTTCCTCCCACTCTCAGCAGTCCATGTGCATCGATAAATGGAAAAAAAGAATGTAAGTTAGAAGATGCATTTAATGGTAATGATTTTTTTAAAGACATAATTTCACTTTCGTATGTCGTTTCTTGGATACGTCGAAAAAAAACAATCTCGGCTTCGCGTATCTCTGTGGGTCTTATGCAATTAAAAATTCGTTGGTGAGGTTCGAGTCTCAGGTTTCTAATAAATCTTAATAACAAAGCCATTATTCTTGATAATTTCCGGTAATTTGAAAAATGTTCTGCCAATACATCGACAATTGAGTATTGCTTCTGGATCGCCGATAGATGAAACTCGGTAACTGTTACTTGATCGTCGAAGCTCGATTCAGATTCCGATACTTGACTCGGGAGTTTATGTGTGTGTTTCAAAAGGAAATCGGGACCATCAAACCAAAGCCTATTTTGTAGTAATTCTTTTGGCGAGATACCGCGCGTCGCACAATCGGCAGGATTCTGGTTTGATGAGACATGATACCACTGATTTTTTTTAGGTTTTCCAAACCTTGGGTGGTTTAGATAGCCAATCTAAGGTGATTGATGAATCGGTGTACAAAAATACTTTCGGATCAGATGATAAACATAAAGGCGTTTGGACTAATTCTAACAGACGCACAAGCAATGTAGCCGAGCTCTAATCGTGGAATAGATATGGTTTTTATCGGGGCTGCCTTTGTTTTCGCGGCTACTAGATTGGTTCTGACTATGGTTCCTTCCACTACACATTACAGCCGCATACGCATCCTTCGATGCGTCGGCAAACCCATGGAGTTCTAAATGATTTGATGCGTAAATCCATCGGGGAAATTGAACCTTCCTTAATTCCTCTAATTGGTTTCTAACCAGAACCCACTCTTGTCCGATATCTGGAGGGAGTTCATCATCCCAACCTATACCCTTTAGCCAAAGTGATTGGAACAGTATTTTCAGGCGAATTGTTACTGGTGCTAGTAGACCTAGCGGATCAAAAATTCTGGATGTCTCAGAAAGGAACGATCTCTTGGTGAATTTATTTGTCTTGGGTAGAGATAATTGAAAAAAGAAGTTGTCTTTAACCGGGTCATATTTTATACCTAGAACGGAAATCACCTTGGATTCGTCGCCTACCTCCCACGAGGAAAGTTCTCGTTTTTCCGCCGGAATGTGTTCTAACAATGCAGGATGGTTCGCTGACCACTTTCTTAGGTTAAATCCACCTAACTCGAGCAAGCTTATGAGGTCTCCTTGCACTGCAATGCTGCTTCTAGTGTTTCCCCACCAGACATAAGGTCATCCATGTAAAAATCGCGTTTTAGGATTTCTGAACTAATTGGGAACTTGTCAGAAAACTTATCAGCAAGATAATGGAGCGATTGTGTGGCTAAAAAGGGTGCTGGTGCGGTACCGTATGTGATGGTGCGTAATCGAAAATGTTGTATATTTGACGTTGAACTTCACGCCAGATAATTCTTTGGTAATCTCTTTCCTTGGGATGGATGAGAATTTGCCTAAACATCTTCTCGATGTCGGCAGAAATTACAAATCGGTGCTGTCGGAATCGAATAAGAATATTTATTAAACTCTGTTGAATGGTAGGACCTACTAGGAGATTGTTATTTAATGATTCTCCGGATGCCGTCTTCGCGGAAGCATCAAACACAACACGGACCTTACTTGTCGTACTAGAGCCTTTAACAACTGCATGATGAGGCATGTAGTAAGTTTTATTTGGCAGTGCGTGAATCTCATGTTTAGGTACAGGTTCCATATGTCCTAGGAATAGGTACTCTTGCAGAAAACTTACGTAGGCTTCCTTAAGTGGCAAATCTGAATCAAGTCTTTTTTCTATAGACAAATAACGACGTCATGCTTGATGGTAGCTGTCACCAAGATTTGGTGGATAGGTTATAAATGGCAACGATAAGGATATGCGATTATCTTGATACAAAACGTTATCATGGAAATATTTGACGCATGTCAATTCGTCATCGGTATGACTGCTAGTGTTGAGAATCTCTTCAGTTTCCCAAAATCGCTGGAGGGAATTCTCAATACTTGATAATCCTGGTTGCTCTTGGTTTAATTGGATATGCATTGTTCTCGAGCAAGCCTGATATGGAGTAAAATTCAATTCATTTTTGTTATAATGTCCCCCAATGATCCATCCAAAACGGGTGTTGCGAGCAATTGGGCTTCCTTCAATATGTTCTATTTTACCATCAGTCAGCGCATGGAATAAATGTTCACATCCAAGTAGAACATCTATTTGCTTTGACTGATTAAACTCGGGATCGGCCAGTGGAGTAATGGATTTAAAATGAGAATTTCCGATATCAATCGAATGTGTTGGATTTTTGGAGCAAATTATAGGTATAATATAAGCCTGGGTAGAAATTTTATAATCATGGTCAACACAAGACCTTATTTTGAGATCGGATACTCCTTTGGACAGTCCAGCCCGTGACCCATTCAAAGTATCAATTGAAATGCTAGCCTTGCTTCTAGGAATTCCCAGATAACTAACGCATTTTTCTGTTACAAACGAATGAGTCGAACCGGAATCAAGAAGGGCGCGACATTTTGCCCATCTACCGAAATTGTCCTCAATTTCGATCTCTGCTGTTGGAAGTATCGATATAGTTGGCGGGTGCGGACTATCCTGATTGGTGATGACTTGCGCTTTTGGTAATTCATTGTGAATCGTAGGAATCAAGTAGAGTTTCGCTTGCTCTGATGTTGATGGGCTCGGTTATATCGTAGACATCTTATTCTTGCTGGTGGATATTGGCGGATTGGTGACTTCTTCAAGGTGTAGCAGTGTATTATGCATTTAAAATAACTTTTTGAATTCTTACATTGGCTTACAACATGCTCATCTGATAAACAATTGTAGCAACGATTTAGGGTCTTCATTAATTCTCGTCGGCTATCGACTTGCATATTACGAAATTTATTACACGTAAACAGTTTGTGATGTTCATTGGTGCATATCGGGCAAGCTGGTTGTTGCATTACGTGAAACGATTTACTCGACGTAGATAATTTGGGTGCATTATGAACTCGTTTAGACCCGGAATCTCCTAAAGCATCCATTCTTTTAGATATAAATGCCAAAAACTGATCTATAGAAGGAAATTCCTTTTCTGAGGTTTCGTATCTCCACAGTTGTTTGGACTCCTCATCCAATTTCTCAGTGTCTAAATAAACAATCCAAGGGTCTCGCTCGGAAGCCTCTGGACCTAATGACTTCAAACCGCGGATTGTCTCATCAATACTATCATAAATTTTCATCAACCCAGAGGCGGAAGGGGTTGAACCAAGTTTGGGTTGAGATAAAAAGTCGCGAATGTATGTTTCAACAATCGTTTTCCTTTTATCGTATTTTTTGATAAGACGTTTTAGAGCTTCAACATAATTTGCGTCATCGACGCGAAAATGGCATATGGTAGTATACGCTGGACCGCGCAATTGGCCTAATAAATATTTAAATTTCTGGGCGGGTGACAATGTGGTATTCTCATGAACAGTTGAAGTAAACACGTCATAGAAGGCCTGCTATTGCCTGTAGTTTTCATCGAAAACAGGCAATGTCAGTCTTGGTAGCTTAAAATCCGATCTGAAATTGTTTATTCCAGAAAAGGATTGCTCGGCAGAATCTTCATTTTTGGAACCTGACTGGTAGGTATTGGGAACTGATTGGAGGTTAATTGCACGTATCAACACTTGAATTGGCGAAATCAGAGGAAAATATTGATCATCGATTTCCATCATGTCAGAGTCGGTGTCAGGCTTCAATTGAAATACCTTATCTTCAGTCGCAATGAACTGATTGTACAACTCATTTATTTTGGCTAATCGGGAATTAAGCTCATCGTAACTACAATCCTTCCCCTTTATTTTAATGTAATTCGCTATTCGCGTAAATTGACCCTTAATAATTGACTTGCGTTTAACGAGAGCTCCGAGGTGATCTAATGCGCCTTCGGTAGCCATATTACACAAAATAGTCTTCGGTTTATATGTTATAGACGAAATAAAAAATTACGGAATCACTTAGAAAGGTACGAATCACTTAAATAAATATGGAAAATGGTTACCTGAAGTTTGTATCGGAGCCGAAATCGGCTATTCGGCTTCCAATCGTTGGTTACTGGAGTTTGGGCGGCGTCGAAAACAATATAATGGTACTTGGTTGTACAATCCGGATTCCACGTGTAGGATACTGGAACTGGGTGGCGTCCAACATATATAATTGCACAATATGGTGTGCAATACGATTTCCACGTGCTGGTTATTGGAACTGGGTGTCGTTCAAAATAATATAATTGCACAATATGGTGCTATTCGGGTTCCACGTGCTGGTTATTGGAACTGGATGATCTCCAAAATAATATAATTGCACAATATGGTGTGCAATCCGGCTCGAAGGACCATAAAACCATGTACAAAATGGCAGTAAGCTTTGCACACAATTTTTATTATTTGCGGACCACACTTGATGAATAAACACAACAAAAAACTGTGCACAATTTGGTAAATAAAGTTGCACAAATTTTGGTATTAAATAATACACATTAGCCAAATTTTTAAATACATATATATTTGATTTGGATTAATTTTATTATGATTTTACAATTATGTGTTCACTCGTTGATGGCTGGTAGAAGAGAGTTTTTATTTTATTTCAATGATTTTACAAATTTGATTTTGACATATGTAATTGATTTTGGTTTTGCTGCTTAGTGCAGAGGGCCAAATTTCTACACAACAACATTTGGAGAGTAAATATTTAAATATAATGGGTTTAGGTCTATGATTAAAGGCAGATGGCCCAAGTTCTACACAACAAAATTTGTAGTTATTAAGTAGGTACACAATTAATATTATTAAGGTAAGTATGCAATTAATGTTATTAAGGTAAGTTTACAAATGGAAATTAAGTATAAATTGTAATCTATATATCGCTTTGCACATTCTAAAGTATACTATGTCCGGTTAGTATATTTTAGAAAGATGGTACTGTTGCATTCTTCTTTATCCGTTTCGTAGTCTGTCAAAAAATTAGGCCAATCCGACACCTCCTGTTATTTCTATGACACTTTTTGTAGTTGATATAACGGCACAAATTGAAAATAGTTCCATATTAAATTATACGAAATGCTCTTATTATATTTTGAATTAGAATTTTTTTAAAAACTCTTTCGTCTAAAGCCCTTTAATATGATTTAGAATGGAAGTTTTTTTACATTCTAATATGTTATGTGGTATTGATATATTTTATATAGTAAATAATTCGAATCTAACAAAAAAATTCAGTATTATAAGTCGCTTAGAATATTTTAGAATGTGGAAATTTTTAAACAAATTCTATTAAAACAATTTAGAATAATTTTAATTGGAATTTAGTAAACAATTTTTTTTAAAAATATCCCTTCTGTTTTCTCATTTTATTCCAATATAGGTGGTTTATGTGCTAGTTTATTTGTTAGTATTATTAGCAACACTAATATTAGTGTGGAAAACCCTTGTATTGATTTTTATATTATATATTTGTTATAGAAAAATGATCGTATTTGAGTTAGTATACTTTTGACCGTAAACATGAATAGATCAAAATTGATGGTGTTCTTAGCACAACAAAGTAATATGAATAGTAAGTAAATCAAACAGTTTTTGTTTTTAGAATAAAGTGGTATTTAGGTTTAATTAGTAGATTACAGTAATGTGAAACCGAGTAGTTAATTTAATTACAATAATATTTTATAAAATAGGCAATAAAGGTGAACCGTCAAGCTCCAGCCATAACCTTAACATCATTCAAAGTAATTATATTGGAAACGGTAATTTTTTGTAGTATATTATGCTTTAGTTTTATACAATAATAAATTTAATTTACTTCAACGTAGCAAAAAATTTAGAAATCAATCTAAGAAGTGCAACGGAAAATGTATTTGACAAAGACGAAGAACATAAAGAAAATTTAGAGGAAATTTTTGTTAAAGAGAATATAGAAACTGAGGTTGATAACGGTTTTGTACAAAACATAAGGTGTAATGAAACCGACCCATTACAAGATTTATCTGATAGTGATGTGGAAGAAGAGGTTTATGATAGTGATAAGGATATATCGTGAATTTATACCATCAGAAGACGAAGGTAACTATTATTATCTTTACAATGATTATAGTTTAATGACAATAGTCTTAATATCATTTGTAATTAAATTAGGCACAACAGATAGTTCAAGTAATTCCTCGAACATACTAGTTCACAGTCCGATTACGCCAAAACGAAATCTACCGGCTATTATTAATAATGAACCTACTCCACCAACTAATATACGCACACGTAAGAGAACGAGACAACCACAAAATTGGGTGAAGAACGTTGTAAAATCGAAAAGAAATAGAGGCGAAGCGTTTAAGCATGGCAATAAAACTGTACCTGCAAAACAATTAAAGCCCACGTGTAGCGAGAAATGCAAAATTCAATGTGGCACCAAATTCAGGGAACCCGAAAGGAAAGCTATTTTCGAACAGTTTTATAGTCTAGGTAATAAAACTAGACAGTGGGAGTTTATTTTAAAATATGTTGAGGAGGTGCCCAAAAAAAGTTGTAGAAATTTAAATAACGCAACTAAAAGAACCTACAGTAGAATATATCATTTTCCGTGCAAAGTAAATGGTTCTAATGTAAAAATTTGTAAGACCATGTTCTTAAACACACTAGCAATCAACCAACAATGGGTAGAAACCGCAATAAACAAACAAAAATCTGGTAATGGAATCGTTATTCCTGACGCAAGAGGTTCTCACGATCGAGTTCAAAATCCGACAACACAAGAAATTATAAACACTGTATCTCAACATATAAATGCACTTCCTCGTCTACCATCACATTACTGTAGGGCAAACACTGAGCGGGAGTTTTTAGATTCAAGTTTAAACATCGCCAAAATATACAGATTATTCTTGGAATGGGTACAAACAAATAATATTTCATGCCCACTCGTAACCCAACGGCAATACCGCGATATATTTAACTATAAATTTAATTTAGGTTTTGGTTTTCCTAAAAAAGATTTATGCAACGATTGCGCTGCATTCGAAAACATGACTGAAAATGCGCAGATTGAAAAGCAAAGCCAACATAACCAACATATATTTAACAAAATAAAGGCGCGAGAACTTAAAAACATGGATAAAGCAACGGCGCTCAATAATAATACCACTAAGGTAATTTGCTTTGATTATCAAAAAATACTCCAAATACCATGTAGCGAAGTAGGAATTTTTTACTATAAAAGGAAATTATCTGTTTACAATTTGACAATCTACGATTTCGCTACCAAAAAAGGTATTTGCAATGTATGGGATCAGACCATTGCCAATAAAGGAGCGAATGAAGTAAGCAGTTGTCTTTGGAAGTTTGTGTCAGAGGCAGTTGACTGCGGAGTGAAAGAATTCATTTTCTGGAGTGACAACTGCCACGGTCAGAACAAAAACAGTATCGTATTTACTTGTTATGCATATATGGTGAAACAATTTAATATCAAGATTACGCACCGATATTTAGAAAAGGGACACACCCAAAATGAGGGTGATTCTGTGCACTCTAATATAGAACGCGCAAAAAAATGTCAAACTGTGTATATACCAGCCCAGTGGTACAGTCTGATGAGAAATGCAAAGGTGACTGGAGATCCCTACGATGTTGTCGAAATGACTCAAAAGCACTTCTTCAATTTTAAATCGATTTCCACTAAAATGAATTTTAATCACAATACTTTAAAAGAAAAAGTTTATATGATGAAAATCAGAGAAATGTGTATTTCCAGCGAAGCTCCGAATAAATTTTTATATCATATAAAACCCAGTTCGAGGAAGAATACAAAACGGTTGTTATGTACCAGTTACCTAATATTGATGGTAAACGCAGAAGAAAAAAACTAAATTTTGAAGATAGCACCCTGGAACTATTATTTAACAAACCCATATCTGTTCCAAGGCCAAAATACTTAGACTTAATTTCACTTTGTGATGGAAAGTATGTTCCAGAATACTACCAAGATTTTTATAGATCGTTGGAGTGTAATTTGGCGGAAGATACCGATTCGGAGTCTTAAAACCTTATCGAATTATTTTTTGTTTATTTTTATTTCATTTTATAAATTAGCTTTTTGTGATATTGGTTCTTATTTTGTGATAACTAATAGTAATAAGTAGAAAGTTTCTAATAGGTAGTAATTTTTTATGAATTTTGTATGCACTACTAACTTACTTATTTTGCTATGTTGAGAATATTATCAAATGAATTATATTTTTTAATAAATAAAAATGTTTATTTCAAAATTATCTTTTTATTCGTTATGTACAAAAATGAACTTAATGAAAATAGCGTGAATACCTTTAACATGTTTAATCAAATTGTACGGACTTACATTATTCGGTTCTGTCTCTATTAGGTAGAATTTCCAATTAATAACATACTAACCGTCTGTAAAATAGTTTTTTTGATAAAAATATCACAAAAAAATATTACAATGCGTCATATAATATTGTTTTTCTAGTTTTGTCCGGTCTAAACTATACTACGCGAAATATCTCGAAAAGGGCGAAACGGAGCCACCGGCAGTTTGTATACTCATATAATGGAACACTTAACCTTATACAATATACTGAAACGTTTTCTAAATTTAGTGTCATTACTGTAAAATTTTCAAAAAATACTTAAATTTGCTCTCCTGAAAAATGACTTTTTTGCGTTAGTATACTTTGGAATGTGCAAAGCGATATATAAAAATGAATTCCTGTTTGTTTGTTCCGAATGGGCGTCTCAGCCGCTCAACCGATCGCCATGAAATTTTTACCATGCACAAGTTGCATATCCAGAACCAACCTTACGATATTTTGGAAGGGGCTGGACCCCGGGGTCTAGGGGCTGCGGTACAAATTTTTTCGAAAATTTTAATTTTCTTTAAATTTTTCCACGAAAATGAGTTTATGGGGCTGGTTATATGAAATTACTGACATGTTCGAATCCGAGGGGCCCAGCCCTGGATCAAAAATTAATTTTTACATGTATAGATACAAATATTTGATTATTTCAAAATTACTTCTCAGTCGCTCAACCGATCGCCATGAAATGTTTACCATGCAAATGTTGCATGTTCAGGACCAATCTTACGATATTGTAGAAATTTATTGTAGAATGAGTTTTAGAAAGGGGTTATATGAAATAAGAGACATGTTCGAATTCGGGGGGTCCGCCTCTGGATCAAAAATTCATTTTTACATGTAAAAATACAATTATTTGATTGTTCTGAAATAATGCCTTAGCCGCTTTACCGATCGCCATGAAATTTTTACCATGTATATGTTGCATGTTCAGGACCAAGCCCACGATACCTTTGAAGGGGCTGGACCCCGGGGTCTAGGGGCTGTGGTACAATTTTTTTCTCAAATTTCAATTTTTTTAAGATTTTTTGACGGGAATGACTTTAGGAAAGGGGTTACATGAAATTAGTGATATGCTCCAATCCGGAAGTCTGCCCTGGATTAAGAATTCATTTTCACATGTATAGATACAATGATTTAAATGTTCCGAAATAGCGCCTTAGCCGCAAATTTATACACCAAAAAGGATATCTAGCGTGCGATTGTTATACACAAATCATACCTCTACTATAATTGATTTAACTATTCAAATTAATTTTAATTATTTAAATTTAAGACAATCTTTCATCACTTTAACTGAAGACAAATCTCTGAACACTTATATTATCCATACTAATAATCCATTTTTACTGGTTTGACATGTACTGTTTAGTGATATCCTATTTATCATATCCTGTTTTGAACTGTACCATAGTCAGCGAGTTCTAATTTCCACATCACTTCAGAAATAATTAACATTCTATTTTAATCCACTATTGCAACCGGCGCTTTTAATGAAAATAGTATCATAGTTTCATACTAAACGCCAATAGTTTATTATTGTATTTAGTTTATTACTTAAATAATCAATGATTGTTTCATAAAATCAATTCTAGGAAAGGTACTAAAAAATATTGTGCGTATAAACTGATTTACTTTAAAAAGTACTAGCGTTTTATATTTGAAAATAGCATCTTTTACAAGAAACATCCTTGGATTCAAATTATTGTACGTGTAAAATTGCCTTAGTTTTAAAAAACTTCTTTTGTTTTTCGAAATGTCATTTTCAACCACAGTTCGCGGTAAAACGTATCGAAGTGGACGTAGTTTTAATCGTTTTGAATAAATTAATATTAATTTGTGTTTCGGATGCCGTTGTTCTCGATTAGTTAGCTATATTGCAATAAAATAATTGTTGGTGATTATTTTCCAGGTATTAATTATTAGTTCAAGTGAATATACATTCTTATTAGATTTAAGTTTTCAGTTTATAAACGTGTTAATCTATGATTACTTTTGATTGTAGATAACATTTGATTTTGCTTAAAAAAAATTCCGTGAAGACATTTTCAAACACAGTTCGCGGTTAAACGTATCGAAGGGAACATTAAAATCGTTTTAATAAATTAATACTAATTTCTGTTTCGAATGCCCGTCATTCCTGATTAATTAGCTACACGTTTCATTTTTGCTTAAAAATGCCACCGAAAAAAAAGATCAATTGGGCAGGTAACTGCAAATTCGAAGAAGATTAGAGCCGCAAGGGTGGCTGAATCATGCGAACAGCGTGAAGCACGACTTGAAAATGATCGAAGCAGTACGTCTTCTTCTAGAGCTAATGAAACAACTGAACAGCGCGAAACACGACTTGCAAACGTTCGAAGCAGGATGTCTTCTTCAAGAGCTGATGAAACAACTGAACAGCGTGAAACACGATTTGAAAATGTTCGAAGCAGGATGTCTTCTTCTAGAGCTATTGAAACCATTGAACATCGTGAAACACGACTTGAAAATGTTCGAAGCAGGATGTCTTCTTCTAGAGCTACTGAAACCATTGAACATCCTGAGGCCCGGCTGGAAGTCGATCGGTTACGATATGGTCGATTAATAGAAGCTTTTAGAAAGACTATGATTACAATGTTTCAATTGGGCAAATGGAAAACATTTGTTTGTATTGTCATGCTTTAAAGCAACTACAGCGATGTAAAGAGAGAATTCTTGCATAACAAGGTATTTGAATTATATACCTCCCGTGCAACGCCGGGTAACTCAGCTAGTGAGAAAATAAAAATCCAAAGAGAAAATAAAGCGTAGGGACCAGCATGTTTACTCTCCATAAGAGTTGGACAATCTTGTAATATATCATTCTTGCTGTTAACGGTTAGGAAAATATATACCTTAAATGTATTAAATTAATGCAAATAACATCTGAAAAGGATATAACAGAGTATTATTTTTATACTAACTGGTTTAAATAAATTTCAATTGTTTCTAGACTATTAACATTTATTTAGTTACCAGTGAAATTTACCTTTGTGCACAAGTGCTTGTATTATAAAAATTATTAGTAACTAGTGAAATTTATCATTGTGCATAAGTGCTTTCAAATTTAAGATAAATTAATGTTATAGTTTTCCTGTGAAAATGAGTGTAACGAGTAAAAAATTGTGGAAATTGTAAAGTATTCTTCATCAACATGTTTCGAATTCAATGATCACGTCTACTCAGGTAAGATTCATTATTCAATATTGTTCTGGTTTAATTATAAGGCGAGATATAGAAATCTAACTGTATGCGAATACATATTGAAAATACACATATTAACGTGCATTTGATTTAGGTAAAGCAGAAAGTTAAATAAATAATATTATACATGTTACAGCACTCCAGGTAGTGATATAACTTTAGAAGATTTTGATTGCTTTCTCGACGTGCATGGGGCACGTATTGAAAAAGATATTTTGGTACGATATATGGAACCATTTTTCCTCACGCGTTGTGCTTGCTTAATTCTTAAAGTAAAGACTAAAATGGTTTTAAATATCGAACTTGTAGATGTACCAGTTTATTCGGGCGAATTAAATGCTTCTTCTGAGTTTAATAATACATCAGCTGATCCAGAAATATCTTACACAAACACAAATGCAGGAGCATTGAAAAGGACAAATGCCACAATAGGTTTAAGTCTTCTTATAACTTCGGAAGTAAACTTAAAATATACTAAATTTATTATCATATATTTGATAAAATTAATTTTATTTTTTATAAAATATAGTCTATTAAAGAATACATTTCCAAAAAGGCTTGTGGGTCCGAAATTCTGGCCCATTTCGCGGAAAGTAGCAGTTTAAAAGACGCACATCGCAGAAAAATTGTATCATTCGGCATTTACAAGAAAATTTCGGGTTTACGCCATCAAAAGAAGAAAAATTAGCTGTGGCTGAAGCATGCACTAAGTTATTTCCTTGTATAAAATTAGTTTGTATTTTCGTTTTTTTTTTTTTAAATTTCATTCTTTTTATTTTTATTATTTTTGGCATTATTTCTATATGAATATATATTTGCGATACAGAATCGGATACCTACATAAATTTTATATATAATCGGCCTATAATTATATTTTACGTAATTCACAATATTTAGTTTATAACAAAAACTTTGAATTTTTATAGGAAGTGCTTATTAATTCAAATAACACGGGATTTCTACAAAGTAAATTAAGGAACGATAGAGTCAAAAAAAGAAAAATATCTAAAGATTTCGAAGTAAGACCAAATTTGCCAACGCCCGTCAATTTACCCGTAATAGATTCCGAAACTGTTCATAAAGATTTACATGTTCTGAAATCTGCATCGTTACCTGAAGAAATACATCTAGTTAAGGAGAAATTAAAACAAACATTAGAATTTAGAAAATCACAAATTAAAAAGGAAAATTTCTCAATATACGATGATTGCAGATATTTGTTTGTGTGTCCGGAATTGGTGAGTAAAATATATCTATAGATATATTGTTAAAATTATAATATATGTACATACCACCCTATACATATAAGTATTAATGATCATTTTTTTCTGATAGATTACTTATGATTTTTCGTTACGATTTGACAAAACACCAAATTTAGGAATTGCGTGGGAGGTGTATCAGAACTATATTTTTACTATTGTAAAAAATTCGGGGAAAACAGTGTTATACACCGAAGTTGATAGAAACATTGGTAATTATATAATAATTTTTTCTTAAAATGCCAAAGTTTCTAATTTTTTTAATATTTCTTAGATTGGGACACCCAAACTCTTTCTTTTATAAATTTAATAAGGGTTAAATTTAATCGAAAAACAGACGAGCAGGCGGTCGATAATCTAGTTATTTATAAACAGGTAAAACATATACATACATAGTTTGTAAGTGTCCTAAACCAGAAATGAACTGATTAAATTTGTACAATCTAAATTTAGAAACCATAAAAATTTTAATAACTGTAATTTATTGTATATTTTTAATGTAAAATAATTTCGAAATTTTTTGTCTTTATGTAATAATTGTTTCTATATTCTAGCTTTTTATAGACAAAATTAAAAATTAAAATAATTCAAAAACTAATGTGTTTTTGTGTCACCCTTATATTTCGACCTTCTGGTCATAATCATAGGTATCATATGCTGTAATAATTAAGAAAAAGTAAAAAACAATTACATGTAGATAAAACTTAAAAAAAATTATTAAAAGTACAAATTTTTGTTTAAAAAGAAATAAAAAGGTTCTTAAAGTAAACATTTTTTTAAAAAAACTTTAAAATTTAAACAACTTTACGAGTAGCTACATACCTAGTATTGTAAATGCATATAAATGCATAAAAAGTTAAAAATTAATTTTTCACCAACAATTCTCTGTTAAATTAATTTTCATTGTTAAAATTAATTTTCAAAGAAAATAGTTTGAATTTCTTTGAAATTTTTTTAAAAAATCTTTAAAACTTTGTTTAAAAAGTTATTGGTGTTCAAAAAAACAAATTTTTGTGTTATCAAAATTTGATATCGTCAAAAACTGGTAAGAAAAGAGAAAATTGCTAGTGAAAAAACCGCGAATTTTGATTGTTATATACTATGGTATCCAACTGTATACGTAAAAAAACTTATGTCTAGGTAACATGATAATGTGATAATGTGAATATTTCAATACCAAAGTATTTGTGTACAAGTTTCCTGCTTTGTTATATATATATATATAAAGTGGGTGTGAGATTCGTACCAAATTAAAATCTTTGAAGTAATACATATGTATTTAAATTGTAATGAAAAACATAACCATATACACCGATCCAATACACCACCACGAAAACAAAAATGGGATGAAAAGAGGTGACTGTACAAAATTATATATTTTATAAGATAGAGGGCAATATATTATGGTGAATGAACTTAATTGAAATGATAATATGTACTTGATAAACAAAAAGAGACGACATATATATTTTTCTCCTTTTCTGATGAAATGCCGTACTTTAATTTTGACGTTTTTAGAAATTTGCGTTAAAAAACATATGATCGAGCAGTACACGACGAGAAAAACTAACTTTTTGAAAAATAATTGTTTATATAAATCGATATAAAATAAAAAATATTGTGTTCTCAATTCTTATTCTACAAAAGTAAAATGATACCAAGTTACAACTAAACCAATTTTGAAGTGCACATCAAGATTAGATAGTTAGAAAAATTGGTGTACTGTTTGGTCAGACAAAATTTCTAAGAAAAACTAGAAAAACCTTAATGTGAATCAAGATTCAATAGTTAATAGTGAAAAAACTCCTGTATAGTTATGATTATGACATTTTTATCCCTTTTTACCACTGTAACTAAAATTGATCTTCCCATAAAATATAAGATCAGATAGTTAAACCATTGAGTGGAATTTTGGTTCAGTTGTGTCAATTATGGTGAATTACTAAGTGAATCTTAATTACACGTATTAAGATTAAATAGTAGTTCTTCTTGTCACCTATATTATTGTTGGTTAGTTCTAGTTTGTTGTATCAGGCTAAGATAATTATTTTGTAACCCTCTGCTGTCTGTTTTATAATTCACACTGTTGGTGTTTCTAGTTATGTAACACATTTCTTTAAAAAATCTCTTTTGTTTTTTAGGTTCGAAACTAAGGATGGAAGCTTCGTCGAATAAGAAACCATTGTTACAGTCAACAGAATGTTTACATAATGCTGATCGATATTGTGTTATTTGACCTTTATTCTTGTTGGTGAACTTTACGTCATTTTGGTGTTGTTTAACCCTCGTGTTTATTGTTTTAGACGTTTCACCAATATAACATTTTCCACATCCACAAGGGATCTTATATATGACACCTGCTCTTTTTTCTTTGGGGATTCTGTCTTTTAGTTTACTAAAGGATTCTGTTAAAGTATTATTTATTCTGGTGGCTATTTTATTCGTATGATTCGGTCTGTGTAAACATTTTTTAAGTTTTTCGGTTAAAAATGGAATGTATGTTATCGCTCCACATATTGTTTTTCTATCTATTTGTGAGTTATTCAATTGGTTTCTTAGGTTTCTGTTCCTGTAAGTATATAGAGTTTTTGTAATAAGTTTTTTAATCAGAGGTTTTGGATAATTGTTTTTTTCCAAAATTTGGAATATTAATGTCTTGTTACTTTCTCTATAGGTGGAGTCACTGAGTTGAAAAACACGTTTTATGAAAGATTCTGCTACATTCGTTTTCATTTTGTATGGGTGCGAGGAAAGAAAATTCAACATTCTATTCGAAGCAATCTCTTTACTAAACCAATTTGTTTTCAGTTTGTTGTCATTCCTCATTATGTTCATATCTAGAAAAGCAATGCTGTTATTAACCTCTTGTTCTACAGTGAATTTTATTTTATGATGGAAAGAATTGAATTTTTTTATGAAATACGTTGATGATTTTTTATTAATCTTACAGAAAGACACAATAGAAGAAACCCTAAAAAAATTCAATTCTTTCCATCATAAAATAAAATTCACTGTAGAACAAGAGGTTAATAACAGCATTGCTTTTCTAGATATGAACATAATGAGGAATGACAACAAACTGAAAACAAATTGGTTTAGTAAAGAGATTGCTTCGAATAGAATGTTGAATTTTCTTTCCTCGCACCCATACAAAATGAAAACGAATGTAGCAGAATCTTTCATAAAACGTGTTTTTCAACTCAGTGACTCCACCTATAGAGAAAGTAACAAGACATTAATATTCCAAATTTTGGAAAAAAACAATTATCCAAAACCTCTGATTAAAAAACTTATTACAAAAACTCTATATACTTACAGGAACAGAAACCTAAGAAACCAATTGAATAACTCACAAATAGATAGAAAAACAATATGTGGAGCGATAACATACATTCCATTTTTAACCGAAAAACTTAAAAAATGTTTACACAGACCGAATCATACGAATAAAATAGCCACCAGAATAAATAATACTTTAACAGAATCCTTTAGTAAACTAAAAGACAGAATCCCCAAAGAAAAAAGAGCAGGTGTCATATATAAGATCCCTTGTGGATGTGGAAAATGTTATATTGGTGAAACGTCTAAAACAATAAACACGAGGGTTAAACAACACCAAAATGACGTAAAGTTCACCAACAAGAATAAAGGTCAAATAACACAATATCGATCAGCATTATGTAAACATTCTGTTGAGTGTAACAATGGTTTCTTATTCGACGAAGCTTCCATCCTTAGTTTCGAACCTAAAAAACAAAAGAGATTTTTTAAAGAAATGTGTTACATAACTAGAAACACCAACAGTGTGAATTATAAAACAGACAGCAGAGGGTTACAAAATAATTATCTTAGCCTGATACAACAAACTAGAACTAACCAACAATAATATAGGTGACAAGAAGAACTACTATTTAATCTTAATACGTGTAATTAAGATTCACTTAGTAATTCACCATAATTGACACAACTGAACCAAAATTCCACTCAATGGTTTAACTATCTGATCTTATATTTTATGGGAAGATCAATTTTAGTTACAGTGGTAAAAAGGGATAAAAATGTCATAATCATAACTATACAGGAGTTTTTTCACTATTAACTATTGAATCTTGATTCACATTAAGGTTTTTCTAGTTTTTCTTAGAAATTTTGTCTGACCAAACAGTACACCAATTTTTCTAACTATCTAATCTTGATGTGCACTTCAAAATTGGTTTAGTTGTAACTTGGTATCATTTTACTTTTGTAGAATAAGAATTGAGAACACAATATTTTTTATTTTATATCGATTTATATAAACAATTATTTTTCAAAAAGTTAGTTTTTCTCGTCGTGTACTGCTCGATCATATGTTTTTTAACGCAAATTTCTAAAAACGTCAAAATTAAAGTACGGCATTTCATCAGAAAAGGAGAAAAATATATATGTCGTCTCTTTTTGTTTATCAAGTACATATTATCATTTCAATTAAGTTCATTCACCATAATATATTGCCCTCTATCTTATAAAATATATAATTTTGTACAGTCACCTCTTTTCATCCCATTTTTGTTTTCGTGGTGGTGTATTGGATCGGTGTATATGGTTATGTTTTTCATTACAATTTAAATACATATGTATTACTTCAAAGATTTTAATTTGGTACGAATCTCACACCCACTTTATATATATATATATAACAAAGCAGGAAACTTGTACACAAATACTTTGGTATTGAAATATTCACATTATCACATTATCATGTTACCTAGACATAAGTTTTTTTACGTATACAGTTGGATACCATAGTATATAACAATCAAAATTCGCGGTTTTTTCACTAGCAATTTTCTCTTTTCTTACCAGTTTTTGACGATATCAAATTTTGATAACACAAAAATTTGTTTTTTTGAACACCAATAACTTTTTAAACAAAGTTTTAAAGATTTTTTAAAAAAATTTCAAAGAAATTCAAACTATTTTCTTTGAAAATTAATTTTAACAATGAAAATTAATTTAACAGAGAATTGTTGGTGAAAAATTAATTTTTAACTTTTTATGCATTTATATGCATTTACAATACTAGGTATGTAGCTACTCGTAAAGTTGTTTAAATTTTAAAGTTTTTTTAAAAAAATGTTTACTTTAAGAACCTTTTTATTTCTTTTTAAACAAAAATTTGTACTTTTAATAATTTTTTTAAGTTTTATCTACATGTAATTGTTTTTTACTTTTTCTTAATTATTACAGCATATGATACCTATGATTATGACCAGAAGGTCGAAATATAAGGGTGAAACAAAAACACATTAGTTTTTGAATTATTTTAATTTTTAATTTTGTCTATAAAAAGCTAGAATATAGAAACAATTGTATATTTTTAGTTTGAACAATGTAATATCGTTTTGAACCAACAAAATATTTAAAATAATCAGAAAGTAAAACATTCTTATTTATTTAGAAAAAATATATATATACATATATTGTATAGGTATACGTTTTCGATCACTTGGTCATAATCCTAAGTGAGGACAATACAATACATTGCAAACTAAGTTTATACAATAAATTATATTTATCATTTGACATGGAAACAACCGCAGCTCTACCTTTCAATAATATATACGAATTTTAAACATAACTGCATCAACAATTTTGTCGCATGTGCAATTGTCTACTTAAAAATTTCTTCGGTAAAGATATTGAAGTTTTTATATGAAAGCTTGCTATTTGTAACTTTCCAGAAGAGAATCACGTCACTTAAAAAACAACGGAGATCTATTTTTTAAAGTTCAATTATTTGTTAAATATTTTTGTGAAATTCATTTTTTTTTCGAATACATGTTACATATTATTCTTTCTTTCAAAATAAGATATCCCAATTTTATATTTCGACGTCGGATTTTGTTTCCCAGAAGAGGGAAATATAAATTGAATTTAGCTCAATGAGATTTAACAAATTTAATACAATTTTTTTACAAATATATCTACATATTTATCTATCTTTTAATAAATGTATCTTTTATTATTATACATATTTTAGGTTGGATTATCAAACGAGGAATACCTTAGTAATGCCAAGGAAAAGGCTCCGTACATAATTGCGATTGGAAAATCTAAGGCAGATATAGACCAATATTTGATAATAATCGACGGAAATTTATTACCACTCCCAAATAGTTTTAAATTTATTGATGCATTGGATTTGGTTTATAAATTACACTTTCTCTTCGACATCAGATACGACAACAATTTACGGTTGTTCTGGTGTTTCTTACAAAATTATTTATACAACATGCATTTAATTAACCTGCCAGCGACAGTACAGGATATGTATGGAAAATTTAATTCAATAATTTGTTAGTTGGCATAATTTTTGTAAGTTTTCTTTTAACTTTTATTTAACATTGTATGAATTGTTTTACCTGTATAGTTTACACATCACTTAATATTAAAAATGAATTCAAATAAGGAGTTCTTTATATGTTTTATTTGCAAAAGAAAGACTCAAATAATTTCAAAAATGGTAACACATTTAAAATTAGAGCATTCGCTCTCAGAATCGAAATTTTTAGAATTAAAATGTATTCGCAATGAAACTTGTTCTGCAACTTTTAACACATACAGTGGACTCAGAAGACATGTATTAAAATGTTCAATCAATGACGCTGCCCAACGACTAACAGAGCCTCCTTGTACATCTTCAAAAGACAATAGTAGGTAATTTATGTGGTGTTGACAATAATTTTTTGGATATTGTAAATGAAAGCCAATTTTTACAATACAAACCTGAATTCAATTCTCTATTGAGCGAATCAAGTGCACCTGAACATAATATTCCGTTAAATTTCAACACAAGCGTAACAAATTTTGCTTCCAATTTGGAAAGTTTAGGCTTACCGGATACAACTATTCATAAAATATTGAGTTACCGCCTTACTCTCGTCGAAGCTGTATCTACTGATTATAATAACTAACGCTATTCTGACAATCAATCTCAATTCTTCTTTGACAGACATTTCAGAAAAAACTGAAGTGATTAATCAGCAACACATAAGCGTTTTAAAACAATTTCTTATACAAAATACAAACGAAATAAATTTTTCCAAAAACCAGAATATTTTGTAAAACCAATAGAAGTAGTTACGAGTACCCGTTGGGATCGTAAATATTGCAGAAAAATATAAAAAATGTTTAGTTCTGAATACTTTCAAATATATTCCAATATTAGAAACTCGTAAAGCTTTATTTAGAAATGTCAGTTTTAATAATTACTTCTTTCAAAAACATATATGTGTGCAAACCAATTATTGGGATTTTCAGGAGGGTTCAATGCTAATTATTTCTGTAGATTTTGCGAAATAAATAAAATAGACATACAAAACGTATTTGTTGAAAACTCCGAAATAATGCGTACACTTGAAAGTTTGAAAAACGCTTCAAATGACGACAACATTTTCAAAAAAGGAGTTAAAAGCATTTCTATACTTAATGAACTAAAGTACTATGATATAGAAAAAAATTGTATAGTGGATCCGATGCACGACTTACTTGAAGGGATAATACCTTTTATAATATTAGCTTTATTTAACTTCTTTTCTAATTACAAATTAATTAATATGCAGCGTATAAATGACCGAGTCCATTCATTTAATTACAGTTATTTATATAGGAAAGTGCTTCCCACGTCAGCTATTACTTAAGAATCATTGGGACTTTCCGCTTCTCAATGCTGGTGTTTGGCCATTCATTTACCATTTATATTTGGCGATTTAATAACTTTATCAATGATGGAGCGGTGGGAGGGAATCACAACAATTCTTGATATTTTAGAAATCGCTTTTTCAAAAAATATTAATATTAGTGCAATTACTAGACTTAAACGATTAATTGAAAGGCATTTGACTATTATTACGCAAGTGTATAAATTTAAACTTATTCCCAAACACCACATACTTACGCACTACCCAAGTGTTCTAGAAAAATTAGGTCCATTGAGCCAATATTCTACAATGAGATACGAATCTAAACATCAGTATTTTAAAAATTTGTCCACAAAATTGAAAATTTTTATAAATCTACCCAAAACTTTGTCCCACAGGCATCAGAATAGGTTTGCTATAACTTGGGAACATTTTGCAATGGAACATGAATTAAAAATTGACAGACTTATTTCTCCTTCTAAAGATTTACTTCAAGAAATAGTTAACGACTGGATTTCATTAAAATATCTTGAGAGCGAACCATTATTTATAATTTCATACTTAGAAAATTTTGTACATTACCGTCCGTTGTTATTTATTTCATTGACAGCTGATTCTAGGACTTATTTTTTCCAAATTAATCATATTATTAAATTTAGAACCCGTTACTTACTTTTATGTAAAAAGTTTATTACAAAATGTTTTGATAAATTTCATAATTCATTTGAAGTAGAAGAAGATTACAATTCTAATAGTTCCACTCGATGTGTTTTTGATTGCCTTAAGTTTGATGAGAATATATGTACTTATGAATTGGTAACTTCGAGAAAAACCAATAAATGTTATATTCTACAAAAATTTTATAATACAATTAATATAAATAGTTATGTAACAGCTAAATAAATTATGACTATAATATAATATGTACTATTTCAATTAGAATATGACTTCTGGAATAAATTTATAATCTGGTTTCGATGTAATTTTTATATAGTATTTTTATATATTATTTTTTCTTTCTAAAAAAGTCTACTAATCTTAATCATAACTGTATTTTATTTTCATCGAAACTACAAATATGTATGAACTGGAATTTATAGAACTAGCTCTAGTTTTATACAGTGGTAGACATTCGTATAAACGCACTATGTTTTTTGAATATAGTTCTAAGAGTAAAGTGTTTTAATTTTTTTCAAGTGGTCTAAATTGTGTCTATCATCTTAAATCTGTTGCTAAGATAAACCATTAGTAAACATTTTAATGGTTTACTTTAATAAATTGAAAAATCTAAATTTCAGGTGGACATTTGTATAAACGCACTTCTGATAATGTACTAAAATAAAAACCAAAATTAGCAATTTTTCATATATTATTTTATTTAATATTTGGTCTGGCCCCGACCTTTCTGAATAACTTCGAAAATTCGAGAAGGAATTATATTGCTGTTCATTTCCATAAACTTTTCGAGGAAGGCCCTCTAAAGATTTTCGATAGGATTGCAATCAGGACTATTGCCTATCCAAGATCTCAGCTCGCCAGAAAGGTCTAATCCGCAAAGAAGCTATACACGAAACCGGGTATCATGCAGGCCATTGGATCTTCCTGTGACGACCCGACACATTGCCTGTATTTTTAATAGTTCACCGAACATAAAATGGACAAAATTTTGGATCAAACCACTTTTAACGGCCATGCATATGAATACTCCGCTCAAATTTGCTCGTAAATACATGTCGTCGATAACGGATTGGCAGAGTGTGATTTTTTCTTACGGAAAAAAAATAATCTGGATTTTCCCGACTGCTACAGTTGCTACTGACATAATTTGAAGGAACATGGCGTCGTTAAGTCGAAGCGTAATTTTGTGGGGGTGTGTTATGGTATGCGGAGCATTTTCTTATAACGAGGAGCTTCCCATCTGCTTTATGACGACACGAATGAACTTCCGTATGTACGTGAAACTTTTGGAAGACGTTTTGATAAATTATCTGGATAATAACATCAACAAAAATTATAATTTTCAACAAGACAATGCCTCGATCCATGCTTCGAAGGAGATAACACTGTGGTTTCTCGAGAAAAACATTCCCCGTCTTGAATGGCCAGCTTGCAGTTCTGATTGCAATTCTATCGAAAACCTTTAGAGGGCCTTCCCCGAAAAGTTTATGGAAATCAACAGCAATATAATTCAATTAAAGATTTGAAAAGTGCCATCCGTGAATATTGGGCCACAATTGACCCGAAAACCCTCAAAAATTTAACAAATTCAATGCCTTCTCGAATTTTCGAAGTTATTCAGAAAGGTCGGGGCCAGACCAAATATTAAATAAAATAATATATGAAAAATTGCTAATTTTGGTTTTTATTTTAGTACATTATCAGAAGTGCGTTTATACAAATGTCCACCTGAAATTTAGATTTTTCAATTTATTAAAGTAAACCATTAAAATTTTTACTAATGGTTTATCTTAGCAACAGATTTAAGATGATAGACACAATTTAGACCACTTGAAAAAAATCAAAACACTTTACTCTTAGAACTATATTCAAAAAACATAGTGCGTTTATACGAATGTCTACCACTGTATGTAAGTATGCGCATCGGTAACACATACGCTATAATATAAATTATAACTATAATAATTCACTTACTAAAATATGATAATAATTTAATTTATTTAATTAATGAATTAAACTATTTGGATAAAATTAAATTACATAATTAATGAATACATATTAATAATAATATTATTAATATTATATTTAATATAGTATTGTTTTAATATCATTTCTATACTATTAATTTAAATAATTTCTTACAAAAAATTGTATTAAATTAATACCTATTGTATATTAACTTATTTCATACCTAGATAGTATTTAATTTAATATCTTATTGGTATCACCTCATTTAATACATCGTGTTATACTGTTATTAGAATTGTATCGTAATAGTATAAAAATTGTTCATACTGCTTTGGTTAGAGTAGTGCTCTTCGCATGCTTTTTCTTCTATTGAGAGACATTCTGAAGGAGAAATTTCTTCAGCATGAAAGAATTTTTCAATTTGTTGATTTAACACTTCAATATTACAACAGTTTAATGATATGGTAGGAAGAACTATGTTTTCATTTATTTTTCCACAAAGGATATAACCGAAACTAGTATTTATTAATGGAGGCAAATCTTTATTCATCATTACTTTCTCACCACAAATAATTTTACTAAAAATGTCAGCTCCTAAAATTATGTCAACTTTTTGTGGAATATTAAACGCAGGATCAGCGAGTTGGATATCGTTTGGAATAGAATTAAAATCAAACTTAAAATGTTGTAACGGTAAACTAGTAGAAAATTTAGGTAAAATTAGAAATTCTGATTTAATTTGAAAATTTGAAATACGAGATAAAATGGTGAACGACGTATAATGCTTAATAATATATTAAAACTTTGTTGCTCGATCCCAGACACTGGAACACATGTTGGATGACGAGATAACTGCATTTTTTGAACAAACGATTCTGCAATGAAATTTGACATTGATCCCTGATCAATTAGTGCATGGCCCGGTAGTTTCACACCCTTGTCACTAATAGCCCAGATTATCGCCGTTGATAGTAAAACTTGAGTTGTAGCAGATGCTATGAAATGTGGTTTGAGCTCTACATCAGTTTGTGAGGAAGTAGACAATGATTCTGGAATCGTAGAGGTAACTAAATTGAGTTTTGCACTTTGAATTGTGGATTGATTAAAATTTGAAGGTTGTGATTGTTCAATGGAATGTTGAGAAGAATCTTTAGAAACTTTCGTAGAATTATTTTCAGGAACATGGTGCAATAAAGTATGGTGCAAATAAAGTATGGTGCAATAAAGTATGGATTTACAATGAAATGTTATATGATTACCAAAGCAATTTCTGCATAAATTTTCATTCTTTACCCACTCATATTTTTTACTCCACGGGAGCGTTGTAAATTTTTGACATTGAAATATTGAATGACTGTCTTTACAATATGCACAAATAACAGTAGTACTGACAAATGATGGTTTGTGAATGGGTGGGTTTTGGATAAATGACTTTTGGCCTGATGATTTTAAATTATGATAGAAAATTGATTAAACGTTTTCTTATATAAAGAAGCGGATGATGAATTTCTGGGTGTACTTTGAGAAGACTGATTTGAGATCTTAGAATTGGGACACGTAGAATTATTGTTATTCATAGCTTCCATGATGCGAGCTCGTTTAGATAAAACTTCTAAAACGTCAAGAGTTTTTGGCACAGTTTTTGCTATTTTTAGTAACTCTAATTCTTTACGAGTTTTACCAGAAGTAATTCGAATTAACTGAACAATGAAAAAAAGATACCATGATTCAACGGAAATACCAAGAGACTTTAAAGCATTATAGTGCCGTTTCATAGTCGTAGCAAGCATTAGCACTTCTTTAGCGTCTTCACGAATTGGTTTAAGATCGAATATTTCTTCCATATGAAAATATAATATTCTGTTGTCGTCTTCGAAATGTTTAACTAAATTTTCCCAAACTTCTTTATAATTAGCTGTAGTAGCAGACAATCCACGAATAAAATCGAATGCATTTCCATCTTTGAGAGAAGTGCGCAAATAGTTGAATTTACAATTGATTGACAAGTTATTATTTTATTATTATTTATGAAAACTATTTAGTTCTAGTTCTGATAGTCTTGGACCGTCTTTATCTAAATTATTTTTTATGCGAGTCACACGACCTTTGAAATTCGAAAGTAACCGTTTATAATACTCCGCCATTGTGAAACACAACCCAAAATACACAGAATAATCAAATTCGAAGTAAAAAAATAATTTCTTTTAATACGTCAAAAAACAAAAACTTAAATTTGTATAAAGCACTAACAACCGAGCATTGAATTTTATACACCATCGAAACGAAAACTACGTACAAAAGAAATGAAAAATAAAACAACTTTGCATAACATGAAATACATAAAAAAAATGATTGCGACTCTTTTAAGATCCAAAAATGTGTCTAAAAAAAATTACAATATTACCTGGTATATGTCCTGTTACCTTAATTTAATACGATTACAAAAAACAACTTAAATTATTGAATTTAAATTAAAAATTTAGCTGACTAAATGTTGATTGTAGAACTGATCGAATAATAAATTGATGACTATCTTCTGCAGTATTCCCGAAGATGGCTCCAAAAAATCTTGATGATTTTTATTTTTTTTTATGTATTTGCAAATAATTTTTTTTTTTTTTTTTATAAATGCTGCCAATGGCTTTATTCTTGAATCTTTCTACAAAAAAAACTAACAAGAAGTATTCAAATCTTAACCTAAAATTATTACAATTTTAAATATTAACCAATGTTAATACCTATTATTTGTGTTCACAATTTAATTAATTTAGATTATACATACATATGTGTAACCTAAAGATTAATAAATTTACAGGTTCATCAGTCCGAGTGGATCTGTTCTTCTTAGTCGCCTAAATCGCGGTTGTTTTAGTATATCCCTGGCCAATTCGTTTGGATGTGCTTCTAGTTTTGAGTAATATTTCGAACTAAATTCTTTAATTGTTTCTTTAATGGTTTTAATTCCAAGGTCGACGTGTATATTACTATTTCGAATGTACCATGGAGCATTGGTAATACTGCGAAGTATTTTCGCTTGGGTTCGTTGAAGGAGTTCTCTGTTTGACGCGCTGGTCGATCCCCATAACTGAATACCATATGTCCATATGGGTTTGATTATCACTTTATATAGTAAAACTTTGTTGTCTAATGACAGCTGAGATTTTCTTCCCATTAGCCAATACATTTTGGAAAACGTCATTTTTATTTGGTTGCGCTTTGCTTCAATATGTTGTTTCCATGTCAGCCGTCTATCCAGGTGCAAACCTAAGTATTTGACCTTGGTTTGTTGAGGAATATTAATATCGTTTAGTACCACTGGTGGGCAGGTGCGTTTGTTCAGCGTGAATGTGACGTGTGTTGATTTTTTTTCATTCACTTTTATTCGCCATTTCTTCAGCCAGTCCTCGATTTTTTCAAATGATTCTGTAATTCCTTTGAGGCGGTTTCGGGAGTTTTGTTTGACGGATGGCCGTATCATCGGCAAATATTGATATCATTACTATGTTGGTTACAGGCAAATCGGCTGTGTACATCAAGTATAATATTGGTCCTAGGACGCTGCCTTGTGGGACACCTGCGTTTATATCGTAAAAGCAAGTACATGCACTATTTTGTTTAACCATGTATTGCCTTTCAAGAAGGTAGTTTTCCAGAATTGAGTGAAATTTCTTAGGTAAAAGTTCTTTAATTTTGTAAATTAGCCCATCATGCCAAACTTTATCAAATGCTTGAGCGATATCCAAGAAGACAGCAGAACAATATTTCTTTTCCTCGAAGGTTCTTTTGATTACATTTACAATTCTGTGTACTTGCTCTATGGTACTATGTTGATTTCGAAACCCAAATTGATGGTCTGGAATAATATAGCGCACTGTTAACACTGGTTTCAATTTCGTTAATAACATTTTTTCGAATAGCTTGGAAATTGTGAGCAGCATGCTTATTGGACGATATGATGAAATTTGTGTTTCATTTTTTCCTGGCTTAAGAATCATTGTGATTACCGATACTTTCCATTTTTGAGGAATATAACCGGTTCGCATGATCGCGTTGAATATGAATGTTATTAGTTTAATGCAATTGTCTGGCAATTCCCTTATCATTTTTCCAGTAATAAGATCATGCCCTGGTGCCTTTTTCGGGTTTATACAATTTTTAATTGTATTCTTAACTTTCTTCCAATTATACTTTATAGGTTTAAAACACAATCCATCATCCATTTGCTCGGGTAGCACGAAAGAATTTGTTCCCGGTGTGGTGCGAATACTGTCGTTAGATGAGCAGCAAAAGCATTGGCTTTTTATTCATCGCTTCTCGCCCAATCCCCAGTTGGTAGTCTGATTGGTGGATTCGAGCTTGTTGGCCTTTTTAAATTTTTTGTTGCCTTCCACAAAGAGTAGCCTGTCCCTTCGGTTGCCGAAAGTTCACTTAAATAATTCTGGACGTTTTGGTTTTCTTCTTCCCGCAAAGCAAATCTAAGAGTCTTAATAGATCGATTTAATTCCCTTTTTAATGACGGTGATTTTATTTGTTGCCATCGACGGCGAATTTTTCGCTTTTCCTGGATAAGTTCCTGAATACTATGTGGCAGTTTATTAACTTTTTTAAAACTACTTATGACGGGTGTAGCCTTTTCAGCTGACAACGCCAGGGTATCTTTTAAATTTTCTGCTGCCGTATCAATATCTGCTGGTGTGGTAAGACGAATATTCATTAGACAATTTTTTTCGACTAGTCTCCTGTATTGATCCCAATTAGTTCGCTTGTTTGTAAAACGTTTCGGAATTTTTGTTACTATTACCGGCGAGTGATCGGAAGACAGATCATAGCAATTGGTTGCATTCACATACGTACGTGGAATGCCTTTAGTTACACAGAAGTCAATTAGGTCAGGAACTTTCTTTTGATCCGTGAGCCAGTAAGTGGAGTGACCAGCAGATAAATAATCCAGAGACTGCTCCTCTATAGCTTCGTAAAGTTGTTTGCCTTTTGGTGTCGACAATCTTGATCCCCATTGCACATGTTTAGTTAGCATTGTAATCGCCACCCGCAAGGAATTCATTGCCCAGCTGGTTAAAATAATCGATAAATTGCTGCTTTAAATTGCATGTTTTGGAGGGCAGTAAACGGCCGATATTACACATTTTCCAGACCATTCTTCTAGGCAAATATTAGTTGCTTGGATGTGCTCTTTTTCATACTTGCTGTGTACATAATGCTTTATTCTTTTTTTTATCAAGACAGCAGTGCCACCGTGTGCTTTTCCGTCCGGGTGTTGGGTGTCGTATACTGAATATCCGTTAATTTTAAAAAACGTTTTATTCGTGAAGCGTGTTTCTGATATTAGCATGATATCTATATTGTGCTCAATGAGAAAGGCTTGTAACTCAGCTTTATGCTGGGAAAGACCATTCGCATTCCAAATAGCTATTTTTAGGACAGTCATTTTTGGGTTTTGACGATAATTTACATTAGTGTGTTCATATTTTGCATCATCATACTCATTTGTTTCTCCATCATCATCATGAAACTTTGGATCGTTTCAGTTAGTTTGTTTACGGTTGCAGAATTGAGACTTCTTCTTCAATAAAATTAACTTTTGCTTTCGAAGCAGCACCTTTCAGAATGTTTGCATAGGAGATCCCAGGTTGCGCAAAACTGCTGAGATTTGTCCCCAAATTCTCGGTTTGTTGAACAACTGAAGTTCTTGGCTTCAAAGTTCTTTGGTTGTAATTTGCCTTGAGCACTCTTTGCTCATATCGCAATTTTGGATTGATTTTGCGCTTTAAATCCAAGTATAATGGGCACCCTCTATAGTTTGCGGTGTGATTTTCGTCACAGTTACTGCAGCGTTTTACTGAAGGATCGTTTTTTACCTTGTTGCACTGTTTTGAATAGTGAAGTTCACCACAAATAACACAAACATCGTGTAAGGTACAGTAAGCTTTGGTGTGGCCATATTCTTGGCACTTGATGCACTGAACTGGTTCGGTCCTCTTCTTGGGTTCCTCAACCGTGATTTTACGATAGAGTAAATATCTTAGGTTATATATATCGCGCCCTTTCTCTTTTCCTGCATCTGGCTCTAGTTCTAGGCGAAACATAGGTTGAGGTATCTTTTCACGGTTTAGGATATTTGTAATGGATTTGGCATGGAAACCTTTTTCCCTAAGCGCAGTGTCTATTTCGCTTATATCTACAGAGCTCTCAATACCTCTTAAGATGACAGTTAGCCCCTTTTGACTTTTTGGCTGGTATGTGTAATACCGTTTATGGGCTTGGCCGAAATAATTTACTAAGGCTCTGAACCCATTAGTTTCGAATGGCTGTATTTTCACTTCATTTATCTTACCCCTCTTGAGTGAGGTAATATAAAATTTTGAATCGGTTAATGATTTGATTTTTTCCACAAGCTCATTATTTGATGCCTCTCTTAAGTAAATTGGTGGCGGCTTCTTGTTTTTAGCATTATCTGCTGTAGCTTCGGGAGCTTCTACCTCTAAACTGGAATACCTGTTGCTCAGAGGTATTTGGTCTGCAGATTGTTCCATCCTTGTCGCTTTGCTTCTGCTAGCGAGTTGCGCGGATTTTGAACTTCGTTTTCGCTTGGCTTTAACAGTAAAATACCTATCCAATCCCGTTTGCACTAACTGTGTTTCATTACACTGACCTATGTCACTATCATCATTTTTACTATCGGTCGACGATGAGTTCGTCGCACTGAGTTCATTATTTTTATTTTCATTTAAATTACAATTTATTAAATTTGCTGTTAAAGCAATTTTTTTTCGCGGTGATTGTGTTGCATTAAACGGCGGTATAGTTAAATTTGTCAATCGTGCATTATTTTCCTCGTTCCGCCTTGCGGAACGTTGTTCATTCGTCAACACAATTTTCTCCGCATTATCTTATGTTTGGACAGCACCAAATACAACACGGAAGTGACTATAAACTCCTCAACGAATTAAGTCTTTTGGGTAATATGGAAGTGGCTGTTAACTCAAAAACAACACAACTTAGTCTGTGTCAGCAGTTAGTAATTTCCCACCTAAAACAGGCATATGAACGCGGTGCACACCAATATAATCTACGGAGTAGAACCCGAGAATTATTAATTGGGCAAAAAGTATATGTTAAAAATTTTGTACAGAGTGATGCAAAAGAAAAATTCTCCGCTAAGCTAGCTCCAAAATTTGTAGAAGGGATCATAAAGCGAAAAATCGGTAATGCCGCAGTGGAGATATCAAATACAAGTGGCAAAAGCATTGGAGTTTACCACTTAAAAGATATCAGGGTATAGATATAAGTAAACATTTTTCTTACACATTTCTTAACATATGCCTGGCTTTGAAACTCATCTCGGGTGTGAGTCGTCCCCACGATCTGTAACGATGCATCGTCACCGAGAGTGTTGGCTTGGAGAAATTTTATGGTAACTTGTAATTCGAAATATTTTATTTTAGCTATTGTGAATTGTTTCATGTTGGGTGGGGGATACGATAATTTGATGGAATGCAGGTTTTGAGTTTGGGATGAGTCGAAAAATAATTATGCAAGAAGATACTTTAAAAATTGAACAATAATAACAAGTAGAAAATAAAAAAATAAAAATAAATAAACATCTAAAATCATAAAATCACAAAAGAAATTGTTGGTGGTTATTCCGCAAGTTAAATTATTTTTTTTTTTTTGAGTGAGATGTAATAAAAATTATTTTATAAAATAACGATAATTTATGAATTACATACAAAAGGTCTTACAAGGCTCCTGCCAATAACGGAAAACCCAAAGCGGAAAACCGAAATGTTTTTTTGTTATAATTTATTAAAAATTAAGTAAATTATATTTAATAATACATATATATACGAGTGTAATCATAAGTGAAATTAGTCTGGATGCATTTTGCCGGGCTATGAAACAAAAAAAAAAGAACATTGTCAAGGCGGTAAACTAGCGAAAAACGATTTTTTTTATTGACAGTTAAATAATGCTATATTCATTTATGAACGATTGCATAAATTTAATAATTTTATGAGTGTTAAGCATAAGTGATATCAGTGCGAAGAAAGTGTAAAGAACATTCTATTACAAGAAATATAATTAGCTCATGGTAAAATAACGGAAAACCCGCAGCGGAAAACCGATTTTTTTTTTTTTTTTGTAATCTAGTTAAATATTTACAATTAAATGAGACTATGCATATTCAGTTATTAATATATTAATGTGATAATACGTAGATAAGTCCGCAAGTATTTTCCCGAATGAATTTAAAAGAATATTCTACTATAAGAGATTAACTTATGGTAACATAACGGAAAACCCATAGCGGAAAACCGAACTTTAATTAAGTGAAAATAATAATAGTACCTAGTTATATAATTAACTTATATCGAGTGATTAATAAAAAATGTTAAAATCCAAGAACAGAAATCATAAATATGTAGTGTTATTGTGTAGTTTTTCATTGAATAAAACAATCTAGTGTAACCTGAGTCGATTGTTTAATAAAGGACAGTAAAAGCCTTACAATCTATTGCGTATGTATGGTGATTTATAATACATTATTAGTGTTATAATACAAAGGAAAAAACAATAAAAAAAAAAAACAATTACGGTGTCATCATTATAACTTCAATCAACATTTGTCATCAATCATCATCTTCAGCATCATCGGATAGTAAACAGATGAGTTTTCATGAATTTTTTTTTTAATTTACTATATAAACTATATAATTTTTTTTTGATACATTAATTTACCTTAAATCATAATTAATTTACATTATTAATTTACTTTAAAAAATAAAATACGAAGAACCCTGGTTTATTAGGGTCGCTAATTGTTAAGGTTATATACCAATTTTAATGCGGTTTAGGTAGATATATATTCATATATATTAAGTCAGTATTCTACTTGGTACCAAGAGCGAATTCCTTTTAGTTTCCTTCCTTTATATTATTTTTTTTTCTTGATTTATTTTGTTGAAATTGTAAAAGATCAAATTATTAGTTAAAAATAAACTGTAATTTCTAATGTATGGAAAATCGTCGGTCTTTTCGGAATAGTGCTCTTAATTTCAGAATGAGATAATTTCGTACATCGTGGAGTGAGATTGGGAATGGAATTCCCCCCCCCCTAACCTTATGGTAAGTTGATCGCTGCTTTCTCCATTTTAATCCTGTGGTCTATCAAGGTCTGTCAAGGTTTTAGGAAATCCCCACCCCATTTCCCTGAGTTTAGTCGGCTTAAATGACCACCCTAAAATCCCTTGACGGATATTTCTGTTAACGCTTTCGGTTCTATTAACCGAAAATTGTTACAGTGGCGCCCAAGACGTGCTTAGCATGTCTTAATAAATAATAATATTTTTTTTTGAAGAAGCATCCTACTGTCCAAGTAACCTTGTTGAAGTAGTTTACAGTTTCATTCTTTACATTGTTTAAGGTCAATCAATAGATTTGTGAACGTATTATTTCCGTTTTAACGTTGATCCAATTATTGTTTCACGATTCTAGAAATAACTACATACAATGTAATAATGTAATAACATTTTTTTTGTTACGGTGTTTTTTTGTATGTCATTTTCCACAGAAGTAATAAGTGTAGACACTTGACTATATTAGACCACCGTAAACACACAGAATATATACATAAAATTTATTTTGAAAATTCTTTGTCTTCAGATTATCGAACTTTGATGGTTCTAGAAATTAATCCTTAAATATCGAAGAGTTTTCAAATTTCCTTAACCCTATTCCCTTATCCTTATATCCTATTAAAAAAGCAGTGATCAACTTAATCAACAACCAAACAGAAAATAAATACCAGACTAAGCGAAATTTGAACCTCAGCTTTCGTTTTGGTGGGTGGGTTTCTTTCCTAATCTCATTCTGTTCATTTTGAATCTTTATTTGTTTATTCACGATCGATTTATTTTCTTCAATTTATTTTTTTTATTTAATTTATGAAAGATAATTATAGTTCAATTCTTGTGTATTTTTAATTATTTCTCGACATAATTACAACAATTCAAGTCTAGGACTTGGAGTCTGAATTCATTACCTTTGCATTACCTCGTGTTGATATTTTTGCTAAATTTTGTTTTGTCGTGTTTTGGTATTTGGTGGGTAACATTAATAGTTTATATTTAGATAATCAAGTGAGAAAATCTCCGTTATAGCGAAGGGCTATTTGTTTGGATTATAATTTGTTTGATCAAACAATTGTATTTTTGTTCGACAAATATTTTTTTTTTTAATTTTATTAACTCTCAGAATTAATACATCTTGGTGCGATTGCATTCGTTATCAGGGAGTTAAGTGTTCAAAACATCTCATCAATTTTATTATTATTTGTTTTTGAAATTATTATTATTATTATTTTTTTTTTTGCCTTGTTTGTCCATATCCGAGTTAAAAGAGCAATAAGATGGATGTCGATTATTTAGATCCGGACGAATTCGAGGTAGAGTGTGAAGCCAGACATCTCAAGGGAGATCCCATAAGTAGACTACAACTACTCAGAGCAGCGTTTATAAATGAAAATAACAACCCGGTATTAAAACCTTTTCGTCCTCATTTATCCGCGTCTAAAAATCCTAAACGAGAAATTCAAAAATGTACTAACAAACTGCAACAACACCGTGAATGGATCGTCAACATTGATATCGCTAAAAAACCTTCGGCGGCGGAACTTCAAAAAGTAGAGGTGAAGGTGTTGCACGTGATTGACCGTTTAAAACGCTTAGCAAATACTAGTCGAACTTATAAAGTCCAGGTTAAAGCATTGGCTGAAAAAGGAGAGGTAATATTGTCTGCCGTGCAGTCAACTATGCAAAATGACGACGATTTAAATGATACCCTAAATAAAATAAAGCAGTCAGAACAATTTGAAACAACTGAATTGTCCTCATCGGATGAGGAAGACTATTTTGACAAATTTGAAACGCGAGACCAAACTGAATCTAGCATCTCTGCGCATAAAATTGATGGCCCAGTAGCAATGTCATCAACGCAATGTAAATCAAAACAGCCAGAAAATACGGAGGAAATTGCAACTCGTTCTACTAATAAACCAGTATCAGTTGAAGTGCCAACAGTCCAGGATCCGCAATTAACAAAGATGCCTTTAAAATATGCTGTTCGTCCTAACACGAACTTGAGCCAATGTAAGGTTTTCTTTGACGGAGCTCCTGATGGTTTACCGGTTGAGCGGTTCTTATTTCGCATTGAACACTTCGCTCACACTTACCATTTAAATGATAACGAATTGCGTAATGAATTGGGGTGTGTACTTAAAGGCAACGCTTCCAATTGGTACTGGTGTTATTTGGAACGAAATCCTCACACCACGTGGGACACTTTGAAATCAGCATTTATATCCGCTTTTCAAGACCGGCGAACTGATTCCGATATCAGGAGATTTATTGAAAACCGTAGACAAAAGAAGTCAGAATCTTTCAGAGATTTTTATAACGACATCATGTCTATTACACTACAGTTTCGTGTGCCTATTGCAGAATCGGAAATTTTACACATTCTGCGGAGCAATATGCGACCTGGTTTGTACGTAGCTTTAGCAGGCAAATCAATTGATTCAATAAATTCATTAGTTCAACGTTGTCTTGCATTAGAAGACGCTTGGCGTCGCACTAAATATGACCCTGAGTTATTATGCTACCAGCGGAATATCCAAGAGATTAGCATGGAAAATCCAGATCAATTTGGTTTTGACCCCGAAGTACAACGCTACTCGAATGCAATGCGGGCTATACCATCTCACACCGAAGAGGTATGTTCTTTTAACAGATTTTCACAACCAGCTCAAAAACCAGAATATGAAAGAAATCAAACGCATGGAGCTTACTCTCAGCAGCAACAACATATGACTAATTCTAATATTAATATTTGTTGGAATTGTCAAGATATTGGACATATTTTTATTAACTGTCCCGAACCTGTTACAGGTATTTTCTGTTTTGGTTGTGGTAGGCCAGGAATTCTAAAGTCAAACTGCTTTAGATGCTCGGGAAACGGCTCATCGAGGTTCCGACAGTCTGGGAGAACGATGCCTCGAGTACTGACTCATCCCAGCACAGCCAAGGATGGAAGCACTGCCGGACCGAGTACATCAGTCCAGTCGCTTCAGGATCCTCAAGTATAAGTAATGTAAAACCAAAACATGTCACATTTCAAACACCAATTGCAACCATAATACCTAATTCACCAATTTCACATAAAACACCAAATAATTACAAACTCGAAGAAAACTCAAATAAGTCTCGATTTAAACGATATCGACAAAATAGGCAAATACTCCGTGAAACCATTTCCGAAGCACTTTTCGTAGATGCAGCAGACGAACGCCCATATGCCCAAGTGACCATAGACGGGATACCCTACCAGGGTCTTTTGGATAGTGGAGCTACCATAACTGCTCTTGGTTGTGGTAGTGAACGATTTCTTTCGGATAATCGTTATAAAATTCACTACTTATCGACAAATGTATCCACGGCGAATGGCCGAAAAGAACGAGTCTTGGGGCACATATACGCTCGGATAAATTATGGTGGAATAGAAAAGATCATGAGAATTCATTTGGTTCCTAATTTAACACAACCGTTATATCTAGGAATCGACTTTTGGAAGGAGTTTAAGATAGTGCCAATGGCAATTTCAGAACTTACTGAGCATTCCAAAGTCCAAGAGGTACCAAAGCATGAGTTGACACCGGAAGAATCGGAGCGGCTAAACAGAGTAATCGAAAAATTTCCGTCCTTTGCCGAGAAAGGTTTGGGAAAAACTAATTTGTTAGCGCATAAAATTGATGTAGGGGGCGCAAAACCAGTCAAACAACGCCATTACCCCATTTCTCCAGCTAAGCAGGCCTACTTGTATCGGGAACTTGACAGGATGCTCTCGCTCGGTGTAATAGAGGAATCAGAAAGTTCGTGGAGTTCCCCAGTAACGTGCGTGCAGAAGCCCAACGGTAAAGTACGACTGTGCTTGGATGCCCGTAAACTGAACGAAGTGACGATAAAAGATGCCTACCCATTACCCATCATTGACGGGCTCCTGAGCCGGTTAGAAAACACCAAATATATTTCAAGCATCGACCTAAAAGATGCATTTTGGCAGGTTCCGCTGGATCAGGAGTCTCGTAGTTTGACGGCGTTTACAGTGGCAGGTCGTCCTTTGTATCAGTTTACGGTCATGCCGTTTGGGCTCTGCAATGCTCCACAGACAATGTGCCGTCTGATGGATAAGGTAATACCGCATCAGCTCCAGGAACAAGTCTTTGTGTACCTTGACGATTTGCTCGTTACGTCACGCAATTTTGATGAGCATATTGAATTATTGGAGAAAGTCGCGTTGCTATTGGAAAAGGCTGGTTTGACCATAAATCTGGAAAAGAGCAAGTTTCTTCTTAAGGAAATCCGCTATCTTGGCTATATCGTTGGGGATGGTTGCTTGAGAGTGGATCAAGAAAAAGTTAACGCCATAGTAAATTTTCCGACACCCAACACAATAAAAAAATTACGCCGTTTTCTGGGAATATCGGGGTGGTATAGGCGATTTATATCTTCGTACGCTTCACTTGCCTCCCCACTAACCGACTTGTTGAAGAAAAAACAGAAGTTTCTATGGAATGCTGCAGCAGAACAAGCTTTTATAAAACTAAAACAAGCACTGTCATCCGCGCCCGTTTTAGTACACCCAAACTTCACACAGCGATTCTATATACAGTGCGATGCGAGTACGACCGGAGTGGGCGGAGTACTTTTTCAGAGAGATGATAGTGGTGGCGAACATCCCATCGCGTATATGTCCCAGAAACTTAACGCAGCACAACGCAACTACACAGTCACTGAGCTCGAGTGCCTAGCTGCTGTGCTAAGCGTAAAAAAGTTTCGGGCATATATCGAGGGGTGTTCGTTCACCATCATTACCGACCACGCTAGTCTTAAATGGCTAATGGGGCAAAAAGATCTATCAGGAAGGCTCGCCAGATGGAGCTTAAAACTTCAAGGCTTCCATTTTGAAATTGAACATCGCAAGGGAGCGCAAAACGTTGTGCCTGATGCGTTATCGCGAGCGTACATGGATGAGTTAGCCACCGACATTCGTAGTGACGATATTTTGCATATTGATTTGGACTCTCCAGAATTTCAATGCGAACAGTACTTAAATTTGTACGATAAAATCCAAAATGTACCAGCCAACCACCTAAATATGCGAGCTACAAATGGTAAAATTTATATTAACCCCTCCAGAATTCAACATAGTTTTAGTGATTTGCCGACATGGAAATTATACGTTCCCACTAGCTTATCAAATGGCCTTATTAAACAGGCACACGATCCTCCGATGTCAGCCCATCTAGGTATTGCTAAGACGTTAGAACGACTTCAGCGGTATTACTTCTGGCCTACCATGGCAAGTGATGTTCGGAACTACATTAATAAATGCCATACTTGTAAAACAGTTAAAGCTACAAATACATGTCTACAACCACCTATGGGTAAACAAATTACGGTACTTCGACCCATGCAAAAATTATACATGGATTTTCTTGGTCCATACCCTAGGTCGAAAAAGGGTAATTCATATCTTTTGGTAGTTTTAGATCTCTACACAAAATATATATTTCTTAAACCACTTAGAAGTGCAATAGCTCCTTCTGTATGTGATTTTCTGGAAAAGGATGTATTTATGACATTTTCCGTACCTGAGTCGATCGTCACGGACAACGCTACACAATTTACCTCAATCTGCTTAAAACGGTGCCTTGATAAGTATGGCGTTACCCATATTTTCACGCCAAAATACGCACCTCAGTGTAATGCGTCAGAAAGAGTAAATCGGTCTATATTGGCATCCATCCGTTCATATATAAAAGATGACCACTGCACTTGGGATCAACATATAAGTGAAATAGCCGCGGCCTTGCGGAACGTTGTTCATTCGTCAACACAATTTTCTCCGCATTATCTTATGTTTGGACAGCACCAAATACAACACGGAAGTGACTATAAACTCCTCAACGAATTAAGTCTTTTGGGTAATATGGAAGTGGCTGTTAACTCAAAAACAACACAACTTAGTCTGTGTCAGCAGTTAGTAATTTCCCACCTAAAACAGGCATATGAACGCGGTGCACACCAATATAATCTACGGAGTAGAACCCGAGAATTATTAATTGGGCAAAAAGTATATGTTAAAAATTTTGTACAGAGTGATGCAAAAGAAAAATTCTCCGCTGAGCTAGCTCCAAAATTTGTAGAAGGGATCATAAAGCGAAAAATCGGTAATGCCGCAGTGGAGATATCAAATACAAGTGGCAAAAGCATTGGAGTTTACCACTTAAAAGATATCAGGGTATAGATATAAGTAAACATTTTTCTTACACATTTCTTAACATATGCCTGGCTTTGAAACTCATCTCGGGTGTGAGTCGTCCCCACGATCTGTAACGATGCATCGTCACCGAGAGTGTTGGCTTGGAGAAATTTTATGGTAACTTGTAATTCGAAATATTTTATTTTAGCTATTGTGAATTGTTTCATGTTGGGTGGGGGATACGATAATTTGATGGAATGCAGGTTTTGAGTTTGGGATGAGTCGAAAAATAATTATGCAAGAAGATACTTTAAAAATTGAACAATAATAACAAGTAGAAAATAAAAAAATAAAAATAAATAAACATCTAAAATCATAAAATCACAAAAGAAATTGTTGGTGGTTATTCCGCAAGTTAAATTATTTTTTTTTTTTTGAGTGAGATGTAATAAAAATTATTTTATAAAATAACGATAATTTATGAATTACATACAAAAGGTCTTACAAGGCTCCTGCCAATAACGGAAACCCCAAAGCGGAAAACCGAAATGTTTTTTTGTTATAATTTATTAAAAATTAAGTAAATTATATTTAATAATACATATATATACGAGTGTAATCATAAGTGAAATTAGTCTGGATGCATTTTGCCGGGCTATGAAACAAAAAAAAAAGAACATTGTCAAGGCGGTAAACTAGCGAAAAACGATTTTTTTTATTGACAGTTAAATAATGCTATATTCATTTATGAACGATTGCATAAATTTAATAATTTTATGAGTGTTAAGCATAAGTGATATCAGTGCGAAAGTATTTTACCGAGTTATGTGTAAAGAACATTCTATTACAAGAAATATAATTAGCTCATGGTAAAATAACGGAAAACCCGCAGCGGAAAACCGATTTTTTTTTTTTTTTTGTAATCTAGTTAAATATTTACAATTAAATGAGACTATGCATATTCAGTTATTAATATATTAATGTGATAATACGTAGATAAGTCCGCAAGTATTTTCCCGAATGAATTTAAAAGAACATTCTACTATAAGAGATTAACTTATGGTAACATAACGGAAAACCCATAGCGGAAAACCGAACTTTAATTAAGTGAAAATAATAATAGTACCTAGTTATATGTATAATTAACTTATATCGAGTGATTAATAAAAAATGTTAAAATCCAAGAACAGAAATCATAAATATGTAGTGTTATTGTGTAGTTTTTCATTGAATAAAACAATCTAGTGTAACCTGAGTCGATTGTTTAATAAAGGACAGTAAAAGCCTTACAATCTATTGCGTATGTATGGTGATTTATAATACATTATTAGTGTTATAATACAAAGGAAAAAACAATAAAAAAAAAAAACAATTACGGTGTCATCATTATAACTTCAATCAACATTTGTCATCAATCATCATCTTCAGCATCATCGGATAGTAAACAGATGAGTTTTCATGAATTTTTTTTTTAATTTACTATATAAACTATATAATTTTTTTTTGATACATTAATTTACCTTAAATCATAATTAATTTACATTATTAATTTACTTTAAAAAATAAAATACGAAGAACCCTGGTTTATTAGGGTCGCTAATTGTTAAGGTTATATACCAATTTTAATGCGGTTTAGGTAGATATATATTCATAGATATTAAGTCAGTATTCTACTTGGTACCAAGAGCGAATTCCTTTTAGTTTCCTTCCTTTATATTATTTTTTTTTCTTGATTTATTTTGTTGAAATTGTAAAAGATCAAATTATTAGTTAAAAATAAACTGTAATTTCTTTTGTATGGAAAATCGTCGGTCTTTTCGGAATAGTGCTCTTAATTTCAGAATGAGATAATTTCGTACATCGTGGAGTGAGATTGGGAATGGAATTCCCCCCCCCCCCTAACCTTATGGTAAGTTGATCGCTGCTTTCTCCATTTTAATCCTGTGGTCTATCAAGGTCTGTCAAGGTTTTAGGAAATCCCCACCCCATTTCCCTGAGTTTAGTCGGCTTAAATGACCACCCTAAAATCCCTTGACGGATATTTCTGTTAACGCTTTCGGTTCTATTAACCGAAAATTGTTACAGTTTCTTTGGGCTATGTTGCACTTTGCCCATTTTAGTTTCACTGTATAGCCATGAGCTTTCTAAATTAGTCCCGTTAGAATTTTGGCTCATCACTTACACATTATTCACTTATTGTTTTTTTATGTTTGTTTATCTTTATTGAATTTAAAAAAAAACACACACACAACACATAAAAGAAAAAAAAATAATTAATTAAAAAGAACTAACACTGCACTTTTTGATTATTTTAATTTAATTTTATTATGCGCACATCGATTTTACGTCTATTCATCACGACGGTGAAACCGATTATGAACCGATTGCAAATAATGATGGTTATTTCCAGAATGGTTGATGACTTTGCATTCGTCGAAATGTATGACTGTATTAGTGATGTAAGCTGATGAAAATTGTAATCTGATAATTTTCTACACGAACTGTATCAGTTATTGACTATAACGATTTTATTGAATTTGTACTCTAAGTGGTACGTTCGATGAAAAAAATCACTGATATATTTGATACGCCGTTTTTTGTTAAATGCACTGATGGCAAAATAGAAGGTGGACTGTATCAATTTGGTGTCACCGAAACAAATAATGAAACTATAGTAGATTTATGATAGTTTTAACTCACTTTTATACATTTTTTTTTATTTGCCAGGTGTTGACCATATGAAACGAGAACAAAGAATACACACAAAGTTTTCATGGTACAGCCGTATTAAAATATTTTTGTTTTTTTTAGGGTTACCTGATAGGTAAAATTTCAGTAATGCCAATACAACAAATATAAATAATAAATAAGGCTGTTTTGAAATGCACAATTTTCAAACATTAAAATTACGTTAAATTGCTCGAACAAAAGTAACAAATCTGGTATTTTGTTCTCCATCTTTCAAAGGCTAAAGTAAAACTAATTTTGACTTTTACATTTTTGATACTTAGAACATGTTTTATAATATTTATATACATTATTTAATTTGTAAGACGATGTAAATGATTTTTTAATTTTAATATCATTAGATATTAAACTTTTAGTTCCAAATCGGGTATAAAATGATTTTAAATTCTTCTTTCGACATCGGAATAATAAAAACATACAGCAAAATTCACCACACCCCGTACTAATACTACTTTCCAGTTGACGTTTATTGGATATGTATTTCTTACAATTATTTTTTAACCCGTAAAGTTCGTCGTGGAAAATGTTGCATGAAAAGAGTGGTGCGTTCCAGAGGACTGCAATTTGATATTAATTATTTTTTATTCAATTAGAACAAAGCTGAAAATTTCGATTAGAAAGATACTAAAAATTGAGTGGGGATAATTTGACTTTTTGAAAAGTAGAGAGGCCCCACGGACTGCACAACGCTCTTTACGGGTTAAGAAAGTTTTAATTTCAGTATGACGTGGAGGAAATCCGTATGAATCAAAATAAATGCTGGTAAAAAAATATTGGGCAAACAAATTTATTGCAAATTGGAGTCTTTTTTTGCTAAAATTACAAAACTTTTGAAAGCAATTTGTTTATTGTTTCATTTTAAATACATGTATGACGTAACTTTTTGAAAAAAAAAAAATTGACCTGCAATTTAGGGGCAAAACCCCGAAAAATGCCAAAATATTCAAAATACGTTGATTGGTGTTAAAGTAATGTAATAAATTAAACACTTATTTTTTATTTTTTTGTTTGTTTTTTATTGATTTATAGAAGTTCAATCTTTCATATTAATATTTTGTTGAACCGCCTTTTGCTTTTATTACACCGGTACAACCCCGCAACTGATGTGCAAAAAAATTGGTCAAGCAATTATTTTATTTTACGCCTACCGTTCTTGGCCGTCATTAGGGTGCAGATGTTTTATTGCCTGTAATTTATTTTTTGAGTATAAATAGTGCATATTTTGTAAAATTTCAGCCGACTTAGTGAGAAAAAGTCTTGTTAAAGCTGGTTTGAGAGCACTTAAACCAGTCCAGAAGCCTGAGTTCACATTACTAGTGAAAAAAAAAAACAAGCTGCATGTTGGAGAAAAAAGAATTCTCGTAAGGAGAAAACCGGGCGAGAGACTTAGCAACGAATGTCTTTTAAGACTTCCACCGAAAAATGAAGGTTATATGGCTGGGGATGCTTTTCTGGAAATGAAACCGGTCGATTGTGCTTCCTTAGTTCCAGCGTTACAGCAGCTGTTTATCTGCAGATCCTTCAGAACGAATTTGAGCCTTCTGTGTTAAAGCTTTTTGGCGAGACTTCCAAATTTATTTTTCAACAGGACAACGCTCCGTGCCATACCGCCATAATTGTGAGTTATTAATTTTGAATTGTAGATAGACAAATTGGCTTTCAGATAAACATAAATAATTTGTTAAAAACTTGTTTTTTTTCTTATCTCTTCATTTAAAGGTAAAAAAGTACTTCGAAGAAAAAAGTATCGATGTGTTGAGCTGGCCCCCGTAAAGTCCAGACTTAAATCCAATTGAAAATATTTGGTCTATAATGAAGCTAGAAGTAACAAGGAAGCGCCCAGAATCGATTGATGCTTTAAAAAGTTTGTTGATGACTATTTGGAAATCCATATCTCTTGCGACTTTGAAAAATTTATCAAATTCAATGAATCGGAGGTGTATCGCTGTAATAAAATCAACAGGCGGTTCAACAAAATATTAATATTAAAGATTCTTCTTCTTCCGCTGGCGCTACATCCCATGAAGGGATTTGGCCGCCTCAACGACGCTCCTCCAAATATTTCGATCCGCCACAAGAGAACGCCAGACACGGTGACCGAGTGTGTACAGGTCCCTCTCAACGTCGTCCATCCATCGGATAGGAGGTCTCCCACGAGGTCCTACTTTCGCTGGTGCCGACTCCAAGGCCTGTTTAGTGGTCCGATTTTGTGAACGTAGTACGTGCCCAAGCCATCTCAGCCTTGACGATTTTATGAATCCTATGATGTCGACTTTATCGAGATCATTTGTGATCTCGTGATTCATTCGCATTCTGTACGTGGCTCCCTCTTTAATGGGACCGAGAATTCTTCTTATCATCTTACGCTCAGTTACAGCGATTTTCTGGATGTTTTGCGCTGTTAGTGTCCAAGACTCGCAACCAAAGGTGACAACTGGTCTTATCAGCGCCTTGTAGATGTCCAATTTTATTTTGCGCGATATATGAGGAGACTTGAAAATTTTGATATTGGCGTAAAATGCTCGGTAGCCTGCTGCGATCCTCGATGAGATGTCTACAGAAACGGAGTTTTGCTCAGTGATCAGTGATCCTAGGTATTTAAACTCATTCACCTTTTCATATTGAGTATCTCCTGAAACGAAGTCCCCACGAGTCTGCCTTCTCGCGGTCACCATGTATTTGGTCTTCGCATCATTGATCTGAAGGCCTATTTGTTGGGCTGTTAATTCCAATGGGAGGAGGACCTCTTTCAGGGAGATGATGTTGCGACCCAGAATGCAGATATCGTCAGCGTATGCTAATAGCTGGGTTGATTTATAATACAGGCAGCTACGCTGTGCTATATTAAGCTGACGAATGACATACTCTAATGATAGATTGAATAGAGTTTGAGCTATTGGGTCTCCTTGCCGCACTCCAGATGTTATCTCGAAGGCATCCGAAATTTTGCCGTCTATTATCACCTTACATATTGAGCCATCCATTAAAAGCTGGCACATTGAAACCAATTTTGACGGTATGCCCAGATAGGACAATACGTTCCATAACGTGTTCCTCTTAATGATGTCGTACGCCTGTTGAAAATCTATGAATAGACTGTGTACGGGATGTCCTTTTCATAGCATTTCTCCAGCACAATCCTCAGCGTGAAAGTTTGATCGGTCGTTGATCTATTTGTAGCCTGTGTTCAGCAAAGCTATACCGCGATAGTTGTTGCAGTTCAATCGATCTCCCTTTTTATGAAGTGGACATATAAGAGCCGTCTTCTACTCTACTGGGATTTCTTCTCTAGACCAAATTGTTGATATTAGCTCAAACATGCGGCAGAACAGATAATCACCGCCATGTTTGAGCATTTCGTTGCAGATACCATCCTCACCAGGTGTCTTGTAATTTTTCATCTGCGATATCACGTTCCGCACTTCATCATATGATGGAGGAGGTGGTGGTGTCATCTCGACGTTAATATCACGTTGAAGCAAGAGAGGTTGTTGCTCGGAAGGTGGTGCCTGTTTATTTAAAAGCGAGGAGAAGTAATTTCGCCACACTTCGAGGACGGTCTTAGTGTCCATTTCCAACTCACCGGATTTGTTGCGAATAGCGCTGCTACGTGGATGAAAGTCCGTAGCTAATTCTCTTATGCAAAGATATCTATCTCTCAGGCTAGAATTTTGGATGTTGCGTGCCTGTTGTTCATGCCATTCCCGTTTTTTCCTTCTAAATATCCGATTAGCGATTCTCCTCGCAGTCATGTAGGCGTTATGGGATTGTCTTGTTCTTTGCGATAGATCTCGTTGTCGTGCGCGATCTTTTTCCCGAATAGCACCAATACAATCATCATCAATCCAAAGATTTTTGGGCCTTGACGGATTTTGGCCTATGGTGGACTTTGAGGCATCGGTTACCGCCGTTTTGATAATGTTCCACTGTTCTTGAACGGAGTCAGGAAGTGGTTTATTTTCCAAGATTTCTGATACAGTCATCCCGAAGGTGGTTCTGGTAACTTGGTCGTTCAATGCCGCAGTGTTCCAACGAGTGATGCGCTGGAAGCGATGATTATATGTGGTTGATAGAGGAAATTTTAATTCAGCAACTACCAGGAAATGGTCTGAATCAATGTTAGCTCCACGTTTAGTTTTGATGTTCTTAAGGCTAGAAAAATGTCTCTTGGACAAGAGGATGTGGTCGATTTGGTTGACCGTTGTCCCGTCGTTTGATTTCCATGTGGCTTTATGAATGCGCTTATGTGGGAAGTATGTGCTGGCAACCACCAAGTTGTACAGTAAAGCTAGCTCGATGGTGCGCATCCCGTTGTTGTTTGATGTATGGTGTAAGGAGTTTGGGCCCATAGTGCTTCGATATGTACTGCCAGCACTGCTAATTTGAGCATTGAAGTCGCCCAAAACAATTTTAATGTCATGTTGCGGAATTTTGCTCAGGACGGTTTCGAGCTGGTCGTAGAAAGCGTCTTTGATTTGACACGATCAGGACTTTGATCAGGCTTCTCCTCGGTGGGGGCATGAATGTTCACAAATGTGATGTTAAAGTGACGTCCATGAAACCTGAGTGTACAAATCCGATTACTGACAGGCATGAAGTCAGTCACAAATTGACGGCATCGATTGCTAATCAAGAAACCAACGCCCAATTCATGTTTATCCATGTTATTGCTATGACAGAGAGTTAGTCCAAAGCGACTATAATCGGTGATGTCATTGCCGATTAGTCTTGTTTCCTGTAGCGCTACGAGATCGAGTTTATACGTAGATGCTTGTTCGAAGAGTTGATGGAGGCTCTCCGGGCGGTTTAGGCTGAGTACGTTCCATGTTCCAAATTTAAAATCGTTGTCCTTATATCGTGTCCGAGGTCGTTGTTGTGAATCCAAAAATATCCGAGGCTCATGTTGAGGTTTCGTAACAAAAATGAATTGTAGATAGACAAATTGGCTTTCAGATAAACATAAATAATTTGTTAAAAACTTGTTTTTTTTTCTTATCTCTTCATTTAAAGGTAAAAAAGTACTTCGAAGAAAAAAGTATCGATGTGTTGAGCTGGCCCCCGTATAGTCCAGACTTAAATCCAATTGAAAATATTTGGTCTATAATGAAGCTAGAAGTAACAAGGAAGCGCCCAGAATCGATTGATGCTTTAAAAAGTTTGTTGATGACTATTTGGAAATCCATATCTCTTGCGACTTTGAAAATTTTATCAAATTCAATGAATCGGAGGTGTATTGCTGTAATAAAATCAAAAGGCGGTTCAACAAAATATTAATATTAAAGATTGAACTTCTATAAATCAATATAAAATAAGTGTTTAATTTATTACATTACTTTAACACCAATCAACGTATTTTGAATTTTTTGGCATTTTTCGGGGTTTTGCCCCTAAATTGAAGTTTATTTATTTTTTTTTTCAAAAAAATTACGTCATACATGTATTTAAAATGAAACAATAAACAAATTGCTTTCAAAAGTTTTGTAATTTTAGCAAAAAAAGACTCCAATTTGCAATAAATTTATTTGCCCACTTTTTATTTACCAGCACTGTAAATCGCAACCCAATGTTTTCCTTTATACTTTGCCTTATGTGTCTTTAGTACAAAAAATATGGGTTTTGATTTTATTTGATGTGGTATTTGATCCAGAGGATAAACACCATACATTTGCGTATTTATACATTTATTCGATTCTAATAAAGCACTCAATATTTCAAAATTATACATTTTAATGTGTATGGAATTGATATCTGTAATCTCTATTGATAGTCTACCTTAAAAATTTGTGAAAACATTACGATTTTTATTAATTTCCATAATTGCATTAAACTCAGAATATACGAGACATGTTATTGAAGAAGGTAATGATTCAGAAAACCACCCTTCTATTCTAATATTACCATCGTTTAAAAGATTCTCACATAAAGAATTAGCTGATTGATCTGCCGTTAAATCAAAAGCAAGCATCAAACATCCTTTATCAAATAATTTTTTTGTAATCTGATGCCATTTATCGAAATGATTATTATCGGTTCCATTAAATAATGTAGAGTATGCATGTGTGCTAATGTAGGCATTTGGTTTAGTATAGTTTAATTCAATCGATTGATTCGGTACTTGAACACCATTCCTAACCAAAATGAAGCTGGATAACTTATAATGATTGAAAGTGTATGGGTTACTACTTCGTTTTCCAATATATGATGAATTATCAACCATTACAAAAATTAGAAGGTTTGGTAAAGTACCTATAAAACAACATTATCCAATGATAGAGAAGAACTCCCTGCTGGAATAGTAAATGATTTCACTTCAACACGTTTATATGGATAAATAGCATTCTGCTTCTCTAAAACATTATGATGTGCAATCAAGATATTTGGATTTACTTTAACTTCATTCATATGTAAAGAGGCATCTATTATTTTAACTGTTGCATTACCAGTATCAGCTTCCATTATATAAAATTCAGGTTTTTCTAAACTCAAAACTATTCGAACATCAATATTATTTAATAAAAGTTTATTCTGATTGAAAATATCTACATTTAATCGTCCAATTAATTCAACATCTTCACTATTCTTAAATAGTGTCTTTCGAGAGTCTAACCCAGCATTTTTACCACTCTCAATCGAATCCAAATTACCTTTATCCATAAACCAACCAACAGATTCAAGGTGAGTTGAAGCTGCATCACTACCATAATTTAATATTGTTTCAATATATGATCGATAATGATAATTAATATCAGATTGTGCAACTGGTTTATTATTTAAATATACTGTACATTGTCTAAAAAGTGAATGTAAAATATTGTTAGCTACACCAATATTAGTTGTATTATCAAGTACTCCACCCTTATCATCTTTAAACAGTTTAACTGTTAAGCGAAGTTGAACACTTGATAGATCTCTGTAGGTGTCTCCACGACCTAATAATGCAAATTCGACTAAGGAAGGCTTATCTAATGAAGCTAGTGGCTTATAGACAACTTCATATGTGTCTAGAATATTTGATTGTGTAGGTCGATATGAAAATAAATCTAATTCAGCTTTCATACATTCTCTGGACATCTTTAATTAAAAATATCTAATATTCGTTTCTTTTGTCGACGCTTTCGTTTCAATGGTGTAATCGAATGATTAAAATTTTGATTAACACGTCTTCTTTTTATAGCTTTTTTACAACACCCCGTTCCTTCTTGAGGTTTTGCTAGTGTTTTCAAACCTTTTACGGCTAAATTTTGTACAGCTAATTTTCCCTGTTCTTTTAAAACTTCTTTAAGTGGTTTAGTACTAACATCACGTAATATAGCAGCTCCGGCTTTAAATGATTGATTTTTAATTTCATTAAGACCTGTTGAAATCATTGGTCTCAAGAATTTATATAATCCACTGAAATTACTACCTATACCACTTCCACTTTGTAAAATATGTGGTTGTGTATATAAGTGTCCTATATCACTCATACTACCACCTGCTTGTAGTAAATAATATTTCGTATATTCTTTATCCATTTTAATGTTTTAACTAAGTATTTTAACATTTTTAACTCATATTTATACTATTCTTTCTAAAGTGAAGCATTATATATGTAGGTAAATAGCTATCAACAAAATTAATTCTTTTACTATATCCATCCGTTATTAAAATAGATATAGAGTCAATATAAATTTTTTCTAATGGACAATATTCAACATGATCAAAACGAGCTCGATTTTCATGATTGAAAATTGGAATTAAACGGAAAAATCTAGATTTATCTTTACCAATAAATCTGGGTTTCATTATGTCTGTATAAATGTACATGTATTCCATAATATTAGATTGAGGTGATGATGATGGTACTTGTGGTACTGGATTAACAGTATGTTCTTTAGATTGAGTTGGTGATGGTAACACTGTATTAATAATTGGTTCTGTTATTGTATCTACTATCTCCCTTGGAATGTGAAATAATGATGAACCAACCTCATCTGGCGCTGGTAAAATTAACACATTTTTAGAAGGAGGTGTTAAATTTTGAAGTGCATATGGAACTATAACAACATCTCGTCCATCAATTTTTGAGTATATTATGTCATCCGTCTGAGGTATTTGTCTTCTTCGAATCAAAGCAAAGTTAACTTCTAAATATTTTATTAAAATGTCTACATTTCTTTTCTCTTTTGGAAGTTGTAATAAGATTTCTTTTAAAAAGTGTTGCATTCTATCATATTGTTTTATTTCAAAAATAATTTTTTGCATTTCGAATGTTTAATCTGATTTTGTGCAACTGGAATATTAATAGAAATAGTATTTTTCGATTCAGTTTTAGTAATTTGATTAGCTGTAAAATTATCTCCACGTAGCGCTTCTATTATCGAAAATTTAATATTATCTTTTAATGTTAAATATTCTGTTATAGATAGATTCGGAGGTGTATTTAAGTTTTGAGAAATAAATAACAAAAAATTATCTAAGTTAATAGGTTTCTTCAATGTTTCTTGAAGTAATGCCCCACCAGCCTCAAATGATGTATCAAATTCTGAAAATGTAATCTTTAAAAAATTTGTAGGTTTTTTTTTCGTCAAAAACGTCAAAATATTTTGTAAACATAGCAAAATGAATAAAAATTGCGCAGGCGTCTGCTGTAAAAAAACTAATTTAAAATTGAACGTCCGTTTTTCTAGCCAACTACAAGAAATTTATATCGAGTTTTTTTTTCGCTAAAATTTGCGCTTGGTTCCTATGCTGATTAAGAAAAAAGTATACAAGTTGTATCATCTTTAATTTCTTCCCTTTTAAATTGGCCACCGAAATGATATTATCAATTAAAATTACAAAAATCGCGTTTTTTCGTGATTTCTTTGTAAAATGATCAGGTACGATTTCTGTTTAATGGATTATATGATGCTAGTTTTTTTCGGCATTTTGGACCAACTTTTTCGGCTTCCCGCACACCGTGTATAATGTTTGATTAACTTTTGTACGCCCTATTGTGAATGAGGTTATATGCTCAAAATAGGGCGTACAGACCAAAATTATTGTAAATGTAAATATAAATATAAACATCAAATTTTAATAAACCAAAAGGTTTTCAAGTTATGTTACGTTAAATATATAATAATTAGTCTTTTGTAATCAACAGTTTTGCTCTGCACTTCGTATCATGGTAATTTTCATTCATTTTTTAAAACTTTAATTTAGTTGTTATTTATCAAACTCCATATAGTTTTATAAAAAACAATTAAATTAAAGTTTAAAAAAATGAATGAAAATTACTATGACACGAAGTGCAAAAAAAAATTGTTGATTAATAAAAAACTAATTATTATATTTTTAACGTAACGTAACTAGAAAACCCTTTAGTTTATTCAAATTTGCTGTTTAAACACCGACCATTATTGAAACCGGATTGTTCTTTTACCATATAATTTATTACACAAAACTTAGATAATTGTTGATTTTTATATCTCGTTTTTCTTGTATATATAACAGTAACCCATTTATTTTATTTCAAAAATATATAAATGATTATTTTGTTAATAAATATCATTTATTTATAATTCACGGCAATGTAAATTTCATTCAAATTGTTGAAATTTTATTAGGGATGTTTATAACCAAACTCCATATTCAAAAAATGTAAACAACAAAATCAAAATAAACTGTTTCTTGCATTTGTAGAAGTACAAGACGGAAGATGTTGTGGTCTTTTTAATTCAAATAATATACCACGTTGCGTTGTTCATCCATGATGACACCGCAGTAAGCTACGACAATTTCTTTTTCTCAAAGTATCACACCAAATGTGATATATCACCTCAAAATGACGACACTGCAAAATAAATTTTAAGGGGAAAATAATGAATCAAAGTGATAAATAGATGTTTCTACATAACCTCAAATGAAGGTCCACATATGAACATATATATGAATCGTTCCGCGGTAAAACAGTCAATTTTTCACAATTCCCAAACTTCATCTCTTAAGGACGCGTCCGATTTCTGTGAGAAGTAATTTTTCTGTGATAAATTTGACATTTAGTGAAATAATTTTCTCTTCCACATTTGAAATAAGTTCATTTGCTGTCCGAATACTGAAATAATTTTGACATAATAAATTTCACAGATAATGCTTGGAGAATAATACAATAACACTAAAATAGCGCCTAGATCATTTTTTTTAAAATTTTAACCCCAATAAAGAAATCTACGGATCACCCATTCACCATAAAAATTAATGAAATTTGAGGCGGGCTAAATGAAAATTTAGCATTTTTAAACAAATAAAATTGGTAGTTGATCAACAATATTTACTGTATATTAATAATCTAAAACCCATCATTTAACGATGTAATGGCAATGAATTTAGGAATTATGTACTTATAAGAAAAAATTAGGGCTTGCAGATAATACTATTGATACAATATTACACAAATTTTGGTACAACACAAAAACGAATAAATTGCTCACAAAATGATTAAAAAGAACAGAATAAAGGCACGCATGATCACTCTTACGAACGATTATAAATTTATTGGTCGTAAATTTAATTTCATCAATACCAAAATCTTGTTGCTAAAATCAACATTCTTCACTGGCGCAGAAACAAGAATTATTTCGGACATGTCAAAATTATTACACACCAGTGCTGTGATAATTTGATTGCGTACAGCTCAACATTAATTTATCACAGATAAATTATTTCTCACAGAAATCGGACGCATCCTAAATTTTCATTTTGTTCGTGTTCCTCAATTCAAAATAACGGATACATATTTTTTTATTTTTTTCTGTAATCTTCGGTTGTCGGTTGTATTCGATGTTTTACTTTTTACAATTTTCAAATGCTAATTTTTGACTCTTACATAAAAGGTTGTATAGTGGGTTTTAAGAGGAGTATTTTCAATAGTGATACCATTTTGGAAAGTTATTAATCCATCCTTAATTTTAAGATAACTTTTTTTTTAAAAGTATCGTTATCTAAGGAGTTATGAACGGATAAATCTGTCTTTATATTTTTGCCGCTAGATGGCACTGCCCAGAAAATCTCAATATGTATAATCAAGAGAGCATTTAACAGTTAAAATAACAGCCTTTCGGAAAAGTGTAAAACTGAATTTGTTCTGGCCCTAGTTTACGCAGCAGAGAGCTTCAAAGTTGAAAAAACTTGTTTTTATATAAAAAATAATTATATTTCTTGTGAAAAGTAATTGAATATTTACAGTTAATGGGAATTTTTCTAATGATTTTTATAGACTACAAATGAACGATTAAAAATAGTGGAAGTTTTTAAATAATGTAGCTACAGTTTGACCACCAGGGGGCTGCAAATCTGAAATTTATGGATTTTTCGTAATAATAATTGTCAAAATTGATTTCGTATCATAATTAACGGAAATTTTACTAATAATTGTATAGCTTATACAGGTTTGCAGTTTGGCCACCAGTGGGCTGCAAATTTGGAAATAACGTATTTTTCTAACTAAAAGTTGTTAAAATTAGGGGTAGAAATAACAATGAAATTTGGTTTACAATCTTATAGCTAATAAATCACTGATTCATCACTGATCAAAAGATTGAAAGAATTCGCTTATAGTTAACTAATATTTAAAATCAGTTTTGAACCGAAAAAGGTCTGTGCCTTACTTAGGCTACACAATTGCTGTTAGCAGAAGAAGAGCTTGAGGGGCAAAAGTTGTTATTTTCTTTATACAATAATTAGAATAAAGGAAGAAATGCTATTTTAGGAATAATTTTTACAAATTATTTTCTTTTTTTTCTTTTTACAAAAATCTTTCAGTTACAGATAGAGAACTCGAAAACATTTTAGTTTTAATAGAATTTGTATTAGAGCCCGGTATTAATTGATGAATTAAACGGATATTTTTCAATGTGTTATCCTTTGTTAGTCTTTCATTAAGTTTCTTTTTGGTTTTTGCATATTCTACTTTGCAACCGAAATGAATAGATTTCATGTTGCTTTTTCTCCATTCAAAAAATCCTTCTGCAGTATTGAAAATGCTCTGGTCAACACTTCTCAAGGAACGCATTCTAGCAGTCCTCTTAATAGTGCCTTCAACACCATCTGATGGCCACTTACTGTGGCTTGTTGCAAAGAAGTTCCATTCACAGTTAATATTGAAATCATGTTGATGGAAGGAAACATTGGTAAAGTTTTTCCTGTTCTTAAATTGTGGTATAGCTCCATCCGAAAAATAATAAATTTTCTTTTGGAGCTGGATATTTCGACTCATTAATTCTGAGAAATTGATAAATTTAGTTTGAAATCCATATACAGCTACTAAATGCATAGGAAAGTATGCTTATTTCAATCGGTTGATGATTAGTAAGTACGCCACGATTGGAAATAAAGTTGCTTGCTGTGTGTAATAATGCGCTGCTTGAATTTCATTTTGTGTAAATTTTCACTGGATACTTTTTTTAACAGCTTTCTCTCATTCTTAATATAACAAAGTAAAATTTTTGTAATGACTGGACATAACAAATTGTTGTTTTGATGGATTATACACACACTTCATTATGTATTCCGGCCTTTCCAGCTAATATACATTCTTTTGGTCGCAGCTCTGCAAATTTAGAGAATCCAATCTTTCGAGTGGGTGTTTTTTCCAAAAAGTACTGATATGCCTCAGATAAATTGCACAGAACGAGGAGTTTCTGCTTTTGAATCCGTTCTCCATTAGCATCCCGAACACTTATGCAATCATTTGTTTCAGGAAGCTGTTGGCTGATATCCATACTTCTGTAGAATTCCTCAACTAAGGTAATTAGTTCTGAAGAAATTCCCGACCTCTGTTTTCTTGATCCGGTAAAGCTGCCGTATCCTGGCTCTTTGATTAAATTCTTTGATTTTATTACTGTGTTTGGTTGCCTAGAACTTTTCTATAATTCTAGACACTGACCAATGCTCAGGTATTACAGAGACATAGAACACACGATTTTGAGAAGAAAAAATACGTTATTTTCAATTTTGCAGCCCTCTGGTTGCCAAACTTCAAACCGAACCTTTTGGGATTTACATTTTTTTGAATTATTAGTGTATAAGCTATACAATTATTAGTAAAATTTTCATTAATTATGATACGTAACCAATTTTGGCAATTATTATTACGAAAAATTCATAAATTTCAGATTTGCAGCCCTCTGGTGGTTAAACTGTAGCTACATTATTTCAAAATTTACACTATTTTTAATCGTTCATTTGTAGTCTATAAAAATCATTAGAAAAATTCCCATTAACTGTAAATATTCAATTACTTTTCACAAGAAATATAATTATTTTTTATATAAAAACACGTTTTTTCAACTTTGAAGCTCTCTGCTGGGTAAACTAGGGCCAGAACAAATTCAGTTTTACACTTTTCTGAAAGGCTGTTATTTTAACTGTTAAATGCTCTCTTAATTATATTGAGATTTTCGGAGCAGTGCCATCTATCGGCAAAAATATAAAGACAGATTTACCCGTTCATAACTCCTTAGATAACGATACTTTTTAAAAATAAGTTATCTTAAAATTAAGGATGGATTAATACCTTTCCAAAATGGTATCACTTTTGAAAATATTCCTCTTAAAACCGACTATACAACCTTTTATGTAAGAGTCAAAAATTAGAATTTGAAAATTATAAAAAGTAAAATATCGAATAGCGGGACAACCGAAGGTTACAAAAAAAAAAAATATGTATCTGTTATTTTTGAATGAGGAACACGAAAAAAATAAAAAAATGAAAATCTAAGAGATGAAGTTTGGACGTTGTCCGAAATATAAAATAATGACCCAACCAATACTCAACCGCAAATGTGATTAGTGTTTAAATAAAATGCCAATTAAATGCATTTTTATTTCATTATAATAAATAATTATTCTTTTTTTAATGAATAATTTTGTTTTGCGATTCACATCATGGTAATTTTTCATTCATTTTTAAAAAATTTAATTTTGTTGTTTTTGATCAAACTCAATATACTTTAATAAAAAACAACAAAATTAAAGTTTTAAAAAAATGAATGAAAATTACCATGATATGAAATGCAAAACAAAATTATTGGTTAAAAAAAAGAATACATAATTATTATTTTTTTAACATAACATCACTAGAAAAGCTTTAAATTTAAAAGAATTTAATGGTTAAACACAGATCATTATTTGCATTTTGTGGAGTTATGTTTACTTTTGTTCAATAATTTCTTTTTTTTTTGTCCGTTTCTATTAGGAGCTCCCTGTGAATCATTGGTTTTGTGAAATTTGTTATTTCAGATAATTAGAATGGCTCTTTTAACATACAATTTATTACACAAAACTTAAATAATTGTTGATTTTATATTTCGGTTGTCTTGTAATTTTAACAATAACTCATTTATTTTATTTCAACAACAACTCATTTATTTTATTTCAACAACAACTCATTTATTTTATTTCATCAATATATAAACTATTATTTTGTTAATAAATATCATTTATTTATACTTCACGTCATTGTAAATTTCATTCATTTTTTGTAATTTTTATTAAAGATGATTTTAACCAACATCCATATAAAAAAAATGTAAACAAAATTTGTTATACATAATTTAATTATACATTTTTTGGCATTTGTAAAAGTAAGATATTGTTACTGTGGTCTTTTTCATTCAAATCAATATCCGACATGGCATTGTTCAACTATGATGACACCGCAGTTAGCTACGACAAATGTCAGTTTATCACAGTTTCTATCATGTGATATAGCACTACAAAATAACCACCCTGAAACAAAATTGTTTCCATGTTTATTCCCATAGAAAATTCTGTCTTTTTCGTGTAAGCAGGTGGAGGGAGAGGATAATTATTATCGATAATAATTTTCTCTTCCACATTTGAAATAAGTTCATTTGCTGTCCGAATACTGAAATAATTTTGACATAATAAATTTCACAGATAATGCTTGGAGAATAATACAATAACACTAAAATAGCGCCTAGATCATTTTTTTTAAAATTTTAACCCCAATAAAGAAATCTACGGATCACCCATTCACCATAAAAATTAATGAAATTTGAGGCGGGCTAAATGAAAATTTAGCATTTTTAAACAAATAAAATTGGTAGTTGATCAACAATATTTACTGTATATTAATAATCTAAAACCCATCATTTAACGATGTAATGGCAATGAATTTAGGAATTATGTACTTATAAGAAAAAATTAGGGCTTGCAGATAATACTATTGATACAATATTACACAAATTTTGGTACAACACAAAAACGAATAAATTGCTCACAAAATGATTAAAAAGAACAGAATAAAGGCACGCATGATCACTCTTACGAACGATTATAAATTTATTGGTCGTAAATTTAATTTCATCAATTCCAAAATCTTGTTGCTAAAATCAACATTCTTCACTGGCGCAGAAACAAGAATTATTTCGGACATGTCAAAATTATTACACACCAGTGCTGTGATAATTTGATTGCGTACAGCTCAACATTAATTTATCACAGATAAATTATTTCTCACAGAAATCGGACGCATCCTAAATTTTCATTTTGTTCGTGTTCCTCAATTCAAAATAACGGATACATATTTTTTTATTTTTTTCTGTAATCTTCGGTTGTCGGTTGTATTCGATGTTTTACTTTTTACAATTTTCAAATGCTAATTTTTGACTCTTACATAAAAGGTTGTATAGTGGGTTTTAAGAGGAGTATTTTCAATAGTGATACCATTTTGGAAAGTTATTAATCCATCCTTAATTTTAAGATAACTTTTTTTTTAAAAGTATCGTTATCTAAGGAGTTATGAACGGATAAATCTGTCTTTATATTTTTGCCGCTAGATGGCACTGCCCAGAAAATCTCAATATGTATAATCAAGAGAGCATTTAACAGTTAAAATAACAGCCTTTCGGAAAAGTGTAAAACTGAATTTGTTCTGGCCCTAGTTTACGCAGCAGAGAGCTTCAAAGTTGAAAAAACTTGTTTTTATATAAAAAATAATTATATTTCTTGTGAAAAGTAATTGAATATTTACAGTTAATGGGAATTTTTCTAATGATTTTTATAGACTACAAATGAACGATTAAAAATAGTGGAAGTTTTTAAATAATGTAGCTACAGTTTGACCACCAGGGGGCTGCAAATCTGAAATTTATGGATTTTTCGTAATAATAATTGTCAAAATTGATTTCGTATCATAATTAACGGAAATTTTACTAATAATTGTATAGCTTATACAGGTTTGCAGTTTGGCCACCAGTGGGCTGCAAATTTGGAAATAACGTATTTTTCTAACTAAAAGTTGTTAAAATTAGGGGTAGAAATAACAATGAAATTTGGTTTACAATCTTATAGCTAATAAATCACTGATTCATCACTGATCAAAAGATTGAAAGAATTCGCTTATAGTTAACTAATATTTAAAATCAGTTTTGAACCGAAAAAGGTCTGTGCCTTACTTAGGCTACACAATTGCTGTTAGCAGAAGAAGAGCTTGAGGGGCAAAAGTTGTTATTTTCTTTATACAATAATTAGAATAAAGGAAGAAATGCTATTTTAGGAATAATTTTTACAAATTATTTTCTTTTTTTTCTTTTTACAAAAATCTTTCAGTTACAGAAAGAGAACTCGAAAACATTTTAGTTTTAATAGAATTTGTATTAGAGCCCGGTATTAATTGATGAATTAAACGGATATTTTTCAATGTGTTATCCTTTGTTAGTCTTTCATTAAGTTTCTTTTTGGTTTTTGCATATTCTACTTTGCAACCGAAATGAATAGATTTCATGTTGCTTTTTCTCCATTCAAAAAATCCTTCTGCAGTATTGAAAATGCTCTGGTCAACACTTCTCAACGAACGCATTCTAGCAGTCCTCTTAATAGTGCCTTCAACACCATCTGATGGCCACTTACTGTGGCTTGTTGCAAAGAAGTTCCATTCACAGTTAATATTGAAATCATGTTGATGGAAGGAAACATTGGTAAAGTTTTTCCTGTTCTTAAATTGTGGTATAGCTCCATCCGAAAAATAATAAATTTTCTTTTGGAGCTGGATATTTCGACTCATTAATTCTGAGAAATTGATAAATTTAGTTTGAAATCCATATACAGCTACTAAATGCATAGGAAAGTATGCTTATTTCAATCGGTTGATGATTAGTAAGTACGCCACGATTGGAAATAAAGTTGCTTGCTGTGTGTAATAATGCGCTGCTTGAATTTCATTTTGTGTAAATTTTCACTGGATACTTTTTTTAACAGCTTTCTCTCATTCTTAATATAACAAAGTAAAATTTTTGTAATGACTGGACATAACAAATTGTTGTTTTGATGGATTATACACACACTTCATTATGTATTCCGGCCTTTCCAGCTAATATACATTCTTTTGGTCGCAGCTCTGCAAATTTAGAGAATCCAATCTTTCGAGTGGGTGTTTTTTCCAAAAAGTACTGATATGCCTCAGATAAATTGCACAGAACGAGGAGTTTCTGCTTTTGAATCCGTTCTCCATTAGCATCCCGAACACTTATGCAATCATTTGTTTCAGGAAGCTGTTGGCTGATATCCATACTTCTGTAGAATTCCTCAACTAAGGTAATTAGTTCTGAAGAAATTCCCGACCTCTGTTTTCTTGATCCGGTAAAGCTGCCGTATCCTGGCTCTTTGATTAAATTCTTTGATTTTATTACTGTGTTTGGTTGCCTAGAACTTTTCTATAATTCTAGACACTGACCAATGCTCAGGTATTACAGAGACATAGAACACACGATTTTGAGAAGAAAAAATACGTTATTTTCAATTTTGCAGCCCTCTGGTTGCCAAACTTCAAACCGAACCTTTTGGGATTTACATTTTTTTGAATTATTAGTGTATAAGCTATACAATTATTAGTAAAATTTTCATTAATTATGATACGTAACCAATTTTGGCAATTATTATTACGAAAAATTCATAAATTTCAGATTTGCAGCCCTCTGGTGGTTAAACTGTAGCTACATTATTTCAAAATTTACACTATTTTTAATCGTTCATTTGTAGTCTATAAAAATCATTAGAAAAATTCCCATTAACTGTAAATATTCAATTACTTTTCACAAGAAATATAATTATTTTTTATATAAAAACACGTTTTTTCAACTTTGAAGCTCTCTGCTGGGTAAACTAGGGCCAGAACAAATTCAGTTTTACACTTTTCTGAAAGGCTGTTATTTTAACTGTTAAATGCTCTCTTAATTATATTGAGATTTTCGGAGCAGTGCCATCTATCGGCAAAAATATAAAGACAGATTTACCCGTTCATAACTCCTTAGATAACGATACTTTTTAAAAATAAGTTATCTTAAAATTAAGGATGGATTAATACCTTTCCAAAATGGTATCACTTTTGAAAATATTCCTCTTAAAACCGACTATACAACCTTTTATGTAAGAGTCAAAAATTAGAATTTGAAAATTATAAAAAGTAAAATATCGAATAGCGGGACAACCGAAGGTTACAAAAAAAAAAATATGTATCTGTTATTTTTGAATGAGGAACACGAAAAAAATAAAAAAATGAAAATCTAAGAGATGAAGTTTGGACGTTGTCCGAAATATAAAATAATGACCCAACCAATACTCAACCGCAAATGTGATTAGTGTTTAAATAAAATGCCAATTAAATGCATTTTTATTTCATTATAATAAATAATTATTCTTTTTTTAATGAATAATTTTGTTTTGCGATTCACATCATGGTAATTTTTCATTCATTTTTAAAAAATTTAATTTTGTTGTTTTTGATCAAACTCAATATACTTTAATAAAAAACAACAAAATTAAAGTTTTAAAAAAATGAATGAAAATTACCATGATATGAAATGCAAAACAAAATTATTGGTTAAAAAAAAGAATACATAATTATTATTTTTTTAACATAACATCACTAGAAAAGCTTTAAATTTAAAAGAATTTAATGGTTAAACACAGATCATTATTTGCATTTTGTGGAGCTATGTTTACTTTTGTTCAATAATTTCTTTTTTTTTTGTCCGTTTCTATTAGGAGCTCCCTGTGAATCATTGGTTTTGTGAAATTTGTTATTTCAGATAATTAGAATGGCTCTTTTAACATACAATTTATTTCACAAAACTTAAATATTTGTTGATTTTATATTTCGGTTGTCTTGTAATTTTAACAATAACTCATTTATTTTATTTCAACAACAACTCATTTATTTTATTTCAACAACAACTCATTTATTTTATTTCATCAATATATAAACTATTATTTTGTTAATAAATATCATTTATTTATACTTCACGTCATTGTAAATTTCATTCATTTTTTGTAATTTTTATTAAAGATGATTTTAACCAACATCCATATAAAAAAAATGTAAACAAAATTTGTTATACATAATTTAATTATACATTTTTTGGCATTTGTAAAAGTAAGATATTGTTACTGTGGTCTTTTTCATTCAAATCAATATCCGACATGGCATTGTTCAACTATGATGACACCGCAGTTAGCTACGACAAATGTCAGTTTATCACAGTTTCTATCATGTGATATAGCACTACAAAATAACCACCCTGAAACAAAATTGTTTCCATGTTTATTCCCATAGAAAATTCTGTCTTTTTCGTGTAAGCAGGTGGAGGGAGAGGATAATTATTATCGATAATAATTTTCTCTTCCACATTTGAAATAAGTTCATTTGCTGTCCGAATACTGAAATAATTTTGACATAATAAATTTCACAGATAATGCTTGGAGAATAATACAATAACACTAAAATAGCGCCTAGATCATTTTTTTTAAAATTTTAACCCCAATAAAGAAATCTACGGATCACCCATTCACCATAAAAATTAATGAAATTTGAGGCGGGCTAAATGAAAATTTAGCATTTTTAAACAAATAAAATTGGTAGTTGATCAACAATATTTACTGTATATTAATAATCTAAAACCCATCATTTAACGATGTAATGGCAATGAATTTAGGAATTATGTACTTATAAGAAAAAATTAGGGCTTGCAGATAATACTATTGATACAATATTACACAAATTTTGGTACAACACAAAAACGAATAAATTGCTCACAAAATGATTAAAAAGAACAGAATAAAGGCACGCATGATCACTCTTACGAACGATTATAAATTTATTGGTCGTAAATTTAATTTCATCAATACCAAAATCTTGTTGCTAAAATCAACATTCTTCACTGGCGCAGAAACAAGAATTATTTCGGACATGTCAAAATTATTACACACCAGTGCTGTGATAATTTGATTGCGTACAGCTCAACATTAATTTATCACAGATAAATTATTTCTCACAGAAATCGGACGCATCCTAAATTTTCATTTTGTTCGTGTTCCTCAATTCAAAATAACGGATACATATTTTTTTATTTTTTTCTGTAATCTTCGGTTGTCGGTTGTATTCGATGTTTTACTTTTTACAATTTTCAAATGCTAATTTTTGACTCTTACATAAAAGGTTGTATAGTGGGTTTTAAGAGGAGTATTTTCAATAGTGATACCATTTTGGAAAGTTATTAATCCATCCTTAATTTTAAGATAACTTTTTTTTTAAAAGTATCGTTATCTAAGGAGTTATGAACGGATAAATCTGTCTTTATATTTTTGCCGCTAGATGGCACTGCCCAGAAAATCTCAATATGTATAATCAAGAGAGCATTTAACAGTTAAAATAACAGCCTTTCGGAAAAGTGTAAAACTGAATTTGTTCTGGCCCTAGTTTACGCAGCAGAGAGCTTCAAAGTTGAAAAAACTTGTTTTTATATAAAAAATAATTATATTTCTTGTGAAAAGTAATTGAATATTTACAGTTAATGGGAATTTTTCTAATGATTTTTATAGACTACAAATGAACGATTAAAAATAGTGGAAGTTTTTAAATAATGTAGCTACAGTTTGACCACCAGGGGGCTGCAAATCTGAAATTTATGGATTTTTCGTAATAATAATTGTCAAAATTGATTTCGTACATAATTAACGGAAATTTTACTAATAATTGTATAGCTTATACAGGTTTGCAGTTTGGCCACCAGTGGGCTGCAAATTTGGAAATAACGTATTTTTCTAACTAAAAGTTGTTAAAATTAGGGGTAGAAATAACAATGAAATTTGGTTTACAATCTTATAGCTAATAAATCACTGATTCATCACTGATCAAAAGATTGAAAGAATTCGCTTATAGTTAACTAATATTTAAAATCAGTTTTGAACCGAAAAAGGTCTGTGCCTTACTTAGGCTACACAATTGCTGTTAGCAGAAGAAGAGCTTGAGGGGCAAAAGTTGTTATTTTCTTTATACAATAATTAGAATAAAGGAAGAAATGCTATTTTAGGAATAATTTTTACAAATTATTTTCTTTTTTTTCTTTTTACAAAAATCTTTCAGTTACAGAAAGAGAACTCGAAAACATTTTAGTTTTAATAGAATTTGTATTAGAGCCCGGTATTAATTGATGAATTAAACGGATATTTTTCAATGTGTTATCCTTTGTTAGTCTTTCATTAAGTTTCTTTTTGGTTTTTGCATATTCTACTTTGCAACCGAAATGAATAGATTTCATGTTGCTTTTTCTCCATTCAAAAAATCCTTCTGCAGTATTGAAAATGCTCTGGTCAACACTTCTCAACGAACGCATTCTAGCAGTCCTCTTAATAGTGCCTTCAACACCATCTGATGGCCACTTACTGTGGCTTGTTGCAAAGAAGTTCCATTCACAGTTAATATTGAAATCATGTTGATGGAAGGAAACATTGGTAAAGTTTTTCCTGTTCTTAAATTGTGGTATAGCTCCATCCGAAAAATAATAAATTTTCTTTTGGAGCTGGATATTTCGACTCATTAATTCTGAGAAATTGATAAATTTAGTTTGAAATCCATATACAGCTACTAAATGCATAGGAAAGTATGCTTATTTCAATCGGTTGATGATTAGTAAGTACGCCACGATTGGAAATAAAGTTGCTTGCTGTGTGTAATAATGCGCTGCTTGAATTTCATTTTGTGTAAATTTTCACTGGATACTTTTTTTAACAGCTTTCTCTCATTCTTAATATAACAAAGTAAAATTTTTGTAATGACTGGACATAACAAATTGTTGTTTTGATGGATTATACACACACTTCATTATGTATTCCGGCCTTTCCAGCTAATATACATTCTTTTGGTCGCAGCTCTGCAAATTTAGAGAATCCAATCTTTCGAGTGGGTGTTTTTTCCAAAAAGTACTGATATGCCTCAGATAAATTGCACAGAACGAGGAGTTTCTGCTTTTGAATCCGTTCTCCATTAGCATCCCGAACACTTATGCAATCATTTGTTTCAGGAAGCTGTTGGCTGATATCCATACTTCTGTAGAATTCCTCAACTAAGGTAATTAGTTCTGAAGAAATTCCCGACCTCTGTTTTCTTGATCCGGTAAAGCTGCCGTATCCTGGCTCTTTGATTAAATTCTTTGATTTTATTACTGTGTTTGGTTGCCTAGAACTTTTCTATAATTCTAGACACTGACCAATGCTCAGGTATTACAGAGACATAGAACACACGATTTTGAGAAGAAAAAATACGTTATTTTCAATTTTGCAGCCCTCTGGTTGCCAAACTTCAAACCGAACCTTTTGGGATTTACATTTTTTTGAATTATTAGTGTATAAGCTATACAATTATTAGTAAAATTTTCATTAATTATGATACGTAACCAATTTTGGCAATTATTATTACGAAAAATTCATAAATTTCAGATTTGCAGCCCTCTGGTGGTTAAACTGTAGCTACATTATTTCAAAATTTACACTATTTTTAATCGTTCATTTGTAGTCTATAAAAATCATTAGAAAAATTCCCATTAACTGTAAATATTCAATTACTTTTCACAAGAAATATAATTATTTTTTATATAAAAACACGTTTTTTCAACTTTGAAGCTCTCTGCTGGGTAAACTAGGGCCAGAACAAATTCAGTTTTACACTTTTCTGAAAGGCTGTTATTTTAACTGTTAAATGCTCTCTTAATTATATTGAGATTTTCGGAGCAGTGCCATCTATCGGCAAAAATATAAAGACAGATTTACCCGTTCATAACTCCTTAGATAACGATACTTTTTAAAAATAAGTTATCTTAAAATTAAGGATGGATTAATACCTTTCCAAAATGGTATCACTTTTGAAAATATTCCTCTTAAAACCGACTATACAACCTTTTATGTAAGAGTCAAAAATTAGAATTTGAAAATTATAAAAAGTAAAATATCGAATAGCGGGACAACCGAAGGTTACAAAAAAAAAAAATATGTATCTGTTATTTTTGAATGAGGAACACGAAAAAAATAAAAAAATGAAAATCTAAGAGATGAAGTTTGGACGTTGTCCGAAATATAAAATAATGACCCAACCAATACTCAACCGCAAATGTGATTAGTGTTTAAATAAAATGCCAATTAAATGCATTTTTATTTCATTATAATAAATAATTATTCTTTTTTTAATGAATAATTTTGTTTTGCGATTCACATCATGGTAATTTTTCATTCATTTTTAAAAAATTTAATTTTGTTGTTTTTGATCAAACTCAATATACTTTAATAAAAAACAACAAAATTAAAGTTTTAAAAAAATGAATGAAAATTACCATGATATGAAATGCAAAACAAAATTATTGGTTAAAAAAAAGAATACATAATTATTATTTTTTTAACATAACATCACTAGAAAAGCTTTAAATTTAAAAGAATTTAATGGTTAAACACAGATCATTATTTGCATTTTGTGGAGTTATGTTTACTTTTGTTCAATAATTTCTTTTTTTTTTGTCCGTTTCTATTAGGAGCTCCCTGTGAATCATTGGTTTTGTGAAATTTGTTATTTCAGATAATTAGAATGGCTCTTTTAACATACAATTTATTTCACAAAACTTAAATAATTGTTGATTTTATATTTCGGTTGTCTTGTAATTTTAACAATAACTCATTTATTTTATTTCAACAACAACTCATTTATTTTATTTCAACAACAACTCATTTATTTTATTTCATCAATATATAAACTATTATTTTGTTAATAAATATCATTTATTTATACTTCACGTCATTGTAAATTTCATTCATTTTTTGTAATTTTTATTAAAGATGATTTTAACCAACATCCATATAAAAAAAATGTAAACAAAATTTGTTATACATAATTTAATTATACATTTTTTGGCATTTGTAAAAGTAAGATATTGTTACTGTGGTCTTTTTCATTCAAATCAATATCCGACATGGCATTGTTCAACTATGATGACACCGCAGTTAGCTACGACAAATGTCAGTTTATCACAGTTTCTATCATGTGATATAGCACTACAAAATAACCACCCTGAAACAAAATTGTTTCCATGTTTATTCCCATAGAAAATTCTGTCTTTTTCGTGTAAGCAGGTGGAGGGAGAGGATAATTATTATCGATAATAATTTTCTCTTCCACATTTGAAATAAGTTCATTTGCTGTCCGAATACTGAAATAATTTTGACATAATAAATTTCACAGATAATGCTTGGAGAATAATACAATAACACTAAAATAGCGCCTAGATCATTTTTTTTAAAATTTTAACCCCAATAAAGAAATCTACGGATCACCCATTCACCATAAAAATTAATGAAATTTGAGGCGGGCTAAATGAAAATTTAGCATTTTTAAACAAATAAAATTGGTAGTTGATCAACAATATTTACTGTATATTAATAATCTAAAACCCATCATTTAACGATGTAATGGCAATGAATTTAGGAATTATGTACTTATAAGAAAAAATTAGGGCTTGCAGATAATACTATTGATACAATATTACACAAATTTTGGTACAACACAAAAACGAATAAATTGCTCACAAAATGATTAAAAAGAACAGAATAAAGGCACGCATGATCACTCTTACGAACGATTATAAATTTATTGGTCGTAAATTTAATTTCATCAATACCAAAATCTTGTTGCTAAAATCAACATTCTTCACTGGCGCAGAAACAAGAATTATTTCGGACATGTCAAAATTATTACACACCAGTGCTGTGATAATTTGATTGCGTACAGCTCAACATTAATTTATCACAGATAAATTATTTCTCACAGAAATCGGACGCATCCTAAATTTTCATTTTGTTCGTGTTCCTCAATTCAAAATAACGGATACATATTTTTTTATTTTTTTCTGTAATCTTCGGTTGTCGGTTGTATTCGATGTTTTACTTTTTACAATTTTCAAATGCTAATTTTTGACTCTTACATAAAAGGTTGTATAGTGGGTTTTAAGAGGAGTATTTTCAATAGTGATACCATTTTGGAAAGTTATTAATCCATCCTTAATTTTAAGATAACTTTTTTTTTAAAAGTATCGTTATCTAAGGAGTTATGAACGGATAAATCTGTCTTTATATTTTTGCCGCTAGATGGCACTGCCCAGAAAATCTCAATATGTATAATCAAGAGAGCATTTAACAGTTAAAATAACAGCCTTTCGGAAAAGTGTAAAACTGAATTTGTTCTGGCCCTAGTTTACGCAGCAGAGAGCTTCAAAGTTGAAAAAACTTGTTTTTATATAAAAAATAATTATATTTCTTGTGAAAAGTAATTGAATATTTACAGTTAATGGGAATTTTTCTAATGATTTTTATAGACTACAAATGAACGATTAAAAATAGTGGAAGTTTTTAAATAATGTAGCTACAGTTTGACCACCAGGGGGCTGCAAATCTGAAATTTATGGATTTTTCGTAATAATAATTGTCAAAATTGATTTCGTACATAATTAACGGAAATTTTACTAATAATTGTATAGCTTATACAGGTTTGCAGTTTGGCCACCAGTGGGCTGCAAATTTGGAAATAACGTATTTTTCTAACTAAAAGTTGTTAAAATTAGGGGTAGAAATAACAATGAAATTTGGTTTACAATCTTATAGCTAATAAATCACTGATTCATCACTGATCAAAAGATTGAAAGAATTCGCTTATAGTTAACTAATATTTAAAATCAGTTTTGAACCGAAAAAGGTCTGTGCCTTACTTAGGCTACACAATTGCTGTTAGCAGAAGAAGAGCTTGAGGGGCAAAAGTTGTTATTTTCTTTATACAATAATTAGAATAAAGGAAGAAATGCTATTTTAGGAATAATTTTTACAAATTATTTTCTTTTTTTTCTTTTTACAAAAATCTTTCAGTTACAGAAAGAGAACTCGAAAACATTTTAGTTTTAATAGAATTTGTATTAGAGCCCGGTATTAATTGATGAATTAAACGGATATTTTTCAATGTGTTATCCTTTGTTAGTCTTTCATTAAGTTTCTTTTTGGTTTTTGCATATTCTACTTTGCAACCGAAATGAATAGATTTCATGTTGCTTTTTCTCCATTCAAAAAATCCTTCTGCAGTATTGAAAATGCTCTGGTCAACACTTCTCAACGAACGCATTCTAGCAGTCCTCTTAATAGTGCCTTCAACACCATCTGATGGCCACTTACTGTGGCTTGTTGCAAAGAAGTTCCATTCACAGTTAATATTGAAATCATGTTGATGGAAGGAAACATTGGTAAAGTTTTTCCTGTTCTTAAATTGTGGTATAGCTCCATCCGAAAAATAATAAATTTTCTTTTGGAGCTGGATATTTCGACTCATTAATTCTGAGAAATTGATAAATTTAGTTTGAAATCCATATACAGCTACTAAATGCATAGGAAAGTATGCTTATTTCAATCGGTTGATGATTAGTAAGTACGCCACGATTGGAAATAAAGTTGCTTGCTGTGTGTAATAATGCGCTGCTTGAATTTCATTTTGTGTAAATTTTCACTGGATACTTTTTTTAACAGCTTTCTCTCATTCTTAATATAACAAAGTAAAATTTTTGTAATGACTGGACATAACAAATTGTTGTTTTGATGGATTATACACACACTTCATTATGTATTCCGGCCTTTCCAGCTAATATACATTCTTTTGGTCGCAGCTCTGCAAATTTAGAGAATCCAATCTTTCGAGTGGGTGTTTTTTCCAAAAAGTACTGATATGCCTCAGATAAATTGCACAGAACGAGGAGTTTCTGCTTTTGAATCCGTTCTCCATTAGCATCCCGAACACTTATGCAATCATTTGTTTCAGGAAGCTGTTGGCTGATATCCATACTTCTGTAGAATTCCTCAACTAAGGTAATTAGTTCTGAAGAAATTCCCGACCTCTGTTTTCTTGATCCGGTAAAGCTGCCGTATCCTGGCTCTTTGATTAAATTCTTTGATTTTATTACTGTGTTTGGTTGCCTAGAACTTTTCTATAATTCTAGACACTGACCAATGCTCAGGTATTACAGAGACATAGAACACACGATTTTGAGAAGAAAAAATACGTTATTTTCAATTTTGCAGCCCTCTGGTTGCCAAACTTCAAACCGAACCTTTTGGGATTTACATTTTTTTGAATTATTAGTGTATAAGCTATACAATTATTAGTAAAATTTTCATTAATTATGATACGTAACCAATTTTGGCAATTATTATTACGAAAAATTCATAAATTTCAGATTTGCAGCCCTCTGGTGGTTAAACTGTAGCTACATTATTTCAAAATTTACACTATTTTTAATCGTTCATTTGTAGTCTATAAAAATCATTAGAAAAATTCCCATTAACTGTAAATATTCAATTACTTTTCACAAGAAATATAATTATTTTTTATATAAAAACACGTTTTTTCAACTTTGAAGCTCTCTGCTGGGTAAACTAGGGCCAGAACAAATTCAGTTTTACACTTTTCTGAAAGGCTGTTATTTTAACTGTTAAATGCTCTCTTAATTATATTGAGATTTTCGGAGCAGTGCCATCTATCGGCAAAAATATAAAGACAGATTTACCCGTTCATAACTCCTTAGATAACGATACTTTTTAAAAATAAGTTATCTTAAAATTAAGGATGGATTAATACCTTTCCAAAATGGTATCACTTTTGAAAATATTCCTCTTAAAACCGACTATACAACCTTTTATGTAAGAGTCAAAAATTAGAATTTGAAAATTATAAAAAGTAAAATATCGAATAGCGGGACAACCGAAGGTTACAAAAAAAAAAAATATGTATCTGTTATTTTTGAATGAGGAACACGAAAAAAATAAAAAAATGAAAATCTAAGAGATGAAGTTTGGACGTTGTCCGAAATATAAAATAATGACCCAACCAATACTCAACCGCAAATGTGATTAGTGTTTAAATAAAATGCCAATTAAATGCATTTTTATTTCATTATAATAAATAATTATTCTTTTTTTAATGAATAATTTTGTTTTGCGATTCACATCATGGTAATTTTTCATTCATTTTTAAAAAATTTAATTTTGTTGTTTTTGATCAAACTCAATATACTTTAATAAAAAACAACAAAATTAAAGTTTTAAAAAAATGAATGAAAATTACCATGATATGAAATGCAAAACAAAATTATTGGTTAAAAAAAAGAATACATAATTATTATTTTTTTAACATAACATCACTAGAAAAGCTTTAAATTTAAAAGAATTTAATGGTTAAACACAGATCATTATTTGCATTTTGTGGAGTTATGTTTACTTTTGTTCAATAATTTCTTTTTTTTTTGTCCGTTTCTATTAGGAGCTCCCTGTGAATCATTGGTTTTGTGAAATTTGTTATTTCAGATAATTAGAATGGCTCTTTTAACATACAATTTATTACACAAAACTTAAATAATTGTTGATTTTATATTTCGGTTGTCTTGTAATTTTAACAATAACTCATTTATTTTATTTCAACAACAACTCATTTATTTTATTTCAACAACAACTCATTTATTTTATTTCATCAATATATAAACTATTATTTTGTTAATAAATATCATTTATTTATACTTCACGTCATTGTAAATTTCATTCATTTTTTGTAATTTTTATTAAAGATGATTTTAACCAACATCCATATAAAAAAAATGTAAACAAAATTTGTTATACATAATTTAATTATACATTTTTTGGCATTTGTAAAAGTAAGATATTGTTACTGTGGTCTTTTTCATTCAAATCAATATCCGACATGGCATTGTTCAACTATGATGACACCGCAGTTAGCTACGACAAATGTCAGTTTATCACAGTTTCTATCATGTGATATAGCACTACAAAATAACCACCCTGAAACAAAATTGTTTCCATGTTTATTCCCATAGAAAATTCTGTCTTTTTCGTGTAAGCAGGTGGAGGGAGAGGATAATATATCTATTATCTTTTATGCTCTTTCTTTTTTGTAAACAAACCATTTAGTTATTATTGTGGTTTGGCGTAGTTTCGCGAAAATTAAAAATTATCAAATAAAATAAAACAATTACAAAAGTGTATACATAATACAAATAATTAATTATTATTTGTGAAAAACTATTAAAAAAAAATTATGAAAAATGAAGTGTTTAATCAGAAAATGTTGTAACAATACTCGCAGCAAATTACCGGGAATTTCATTTCATCGAGAAGTTTTATTCTGCTGGGGGCCTATTATGAAATCGATGCGAAGCGGATCGCATTTCGCATTTTTTGCGATTCAACAAATGCGATCGGCTTCGTCAGTTGAATTATGAAATTACATTATCGCATATCGCATTTCCCTTATTGGGAAATTTCCATCTGCCAAATTGTTAAAATACTATTTGCTGTTTGTTTTTGTTTTTTGTCAATAAAAATTATGTGTGAATAAGAAACGCTGTGATTTATTTAAAAAAAAATATATAAAATGGATTCTGTGGCGTTATATTTTAACTGTGAGGAGGATGAATACGATGAAACTCCAAGATTAAAATGAAATTTGTTGAGAAATAATTCATGTCCTTTAGAAATTCCTGAAAAAAAGTTAGTGTTTTTTGTTATTTTATATTTCATTTATTTATATCTATTTGATTTCTATTACAGATTTCAACGACTTTTCAGGCTATCTAAAGAGTCATTTAAATAATTGTTGGACTTGACTCATCCAAAATTTAAACCAACCAAAAACAAAAGTGCTATTCCACCAATTTTAAAGTTAGCTGCAACCGTACGTTTTTTAGCAGAGGGATCTTATCAGCAATCAGTTGTTCAAGATTATTTTGTAGGAATGGCGCAAGCCACCGTTTCCATAGTTATGTCGGAGGTTTTAAATATTTTGGAGTCGTTCTGCGTTCATTTATACAATTTGGCCAAACCGAAGAGGAACAAAAAAAATGTAAACAACATTATTATTTAAAGCTGGGCTTTCCTGGTATCATAGGCTGCATTGATGGGACCCATATAAATATCATTCGGCCTACGAAAAATGAACATCATTTTTATAATAGAAAAGGTCATCATAGCATAAATGTTCACAAATCACAAATTAATTATCACCAGTGTTGCTGCAAATCATGGAGGATGTTCTCATAATTCAGCTGTATGGTCGATAAGTCGAGAACAGCAACTCTTAGAAAATCGATATAAAGATGGAGATAAATTTTCTTGGCTACTAGGTACATTAAACATAATCACGTCGATTATAGAATTCGCGGTTGCGGATCTATCGCGGATCGTAAACTACATATAAAAAAAATTGGAAACAATCATTTTTTATCATAGTTTCATTGAACTTCCTTAGGATATTTTTACAATTCGTCAAAAAAAATTGTTTTAGATTCGCAATAAAAATATTGCGTTTGTACGGGGAATCAAAAAATGTAAATCACATGTAAATCAATAGAAGTTTTCCAGGATACTTTGATTTACACCAATTGTTTCCAATTTTTTTTATATGTAGTTTACGATCCGCGATAGATCCGCAACCGCGGATTCTATAATCGACATTAATATTCTATACAATATAAATTAATTTTTTTGGTGCTTATAGGTGACAGTGGTTATCCACTAGAGCCATGGCTAATGACACCTTATAAATTTGCTGTGGAAGGTACTACCGAAGCAAAATATAACGAAGTTCATTCCAAGTGTAGGATCACCGTAGAAAGGGCTTCGGTGTCCTGAAAGGACGATTCAGATGTCTTTTGGGTACGAGAGAGTTGCACTACAATCCGGAAAAAGCAGCTCAAATAATTAATGTAGCGTGTATGCTCCATAACATTTGTGTAAAATATAATGTGGAGTTTGATGAAACGCTGCTTGTAGACAGTGAAGGGGAGCTGGATAATAATGTTAATCTAACTACATTGAACACCGGCTTGGAAGCAAAACGAATTCGCGATCGAATACATGCATTGTAGTTTTAATTTAATCTATGTCGAATAAAAACAAAAAATTACATAATGATCATCACATTTATTATTATAAATTAAATTCATTTCAGTCAAAAATTAAATAAATTCATTTCAGTTAAAAAGTTAATTAAAGTTTTTAAATTTTTTGTGTGTCAAGGCACTGTTTTTGAAGTTCTAATACTTCAGCTTTAAGTCGTAATTTCTGTTGCATTAATTTATGCATTTCCAGCCTGTCGTTTTGTTCATTTTGACATTTTTCTTTAAATAATTTAATTTTTTTTTTCTTTTAATCTCCTAATTTCTTTTAAAACTCTTAATGTGTCTTTTTGTATCTTTAAAGATTGTTCGTAAAATTTTAAGGTTTTTTTGTGAAATACAAGTTGGGAATCCACTTGTGTTTGCAACAAATTTAAATTTGTACGTTTTCTGTTGCGTCTTGGTGGTAAATTTTGAACATCATTATCAACATCGTCATTGTCTTGCGCGTCTTTGTCAAATTGAATGGCATTGGCTTGAATGTCACTGTCCACACAAACATCGTTTTCTGGTATCAATCATATTTCTTCCACAAAGCGTGTGGGACTAACACTTGTTGGTGTTCTGCTTGATCCAGGTTCCGTTGGATTAGTTATTTCTTGTTGAGGGGCTCCAAAAGTTTTGGCAACAAATTCACCCACGTCTGCTTCTAAATGGAGTAACTCGACAATTTGCTGCTCAGGATTTGAAAATTTATAGCTCCTATTTGGGCCGCCACCTGTTCCTGTGATGGATTTCTTATTTTGCCTCAATTTGCACTTAATATGGTACTTGTAATCTTTCCACACCTATAAATAAAAGTACATTTACATTTTGGTATACCAAATTAAGAAGCCATTGCAACATAATTACCTTTTTCCAACCTTCCACTGTTTTAATTGGCGGCCCTTCGCTGTTTAATTTGTTTTTTAATTCTATCCAAAGCATATTTAACCGGTTTTTGTATTGTGGAGCACTTAAAAGATTTTTCGCTATACCTTCATTGTTCACCATAAACTGCACTAGTACCTCAAATTGCTTATTATTTGTTGTGCTTCTCCTAAATTGATATTATAAATTATATGTATATAATTATTAATTACATTGGAATAGGTACAAAATAACAAATATTTTAATTTATTTGTAAAATTATTGGTATATATATAGATATTTATAATCAAAATATTAAACTATCGTGTTTACTTACATTTTAACGTATGCGTAAATTAAATTTTTTATTTGTAAATGCGATATTCGACTGCTATACGCTTTATGGCGATAAGCAAAAGTAGATGTCACTACCGCTGTGAATGTGGATTAAGCTTTCAAATTATTAAAAATCATTCGCCGAAAAAGCTTGTGAATTAAACTTTTGATAAATAAAATTATAAGAAAACCATTAATTAATTTGGCCATAAAATGTTACACGCCTATTTCTTAGAAAAAAGTTTTGTTTTGTCATTTAATCCACATTCACATTATTAGTGTCACCATTTTAGTTACATAAATTAATAAAGCGTATTGAGCATTCGCATTTGTCACTTGTAATTTCGCAAAAATCCGCCTCTTTATTTTATAATATGGCGCATCGTTCGACTAAGATCGGATTAAAAGCGAAAAGGGTGTTTCATAATACCAAAATGCGATATCGCATGGAAATGCGAAATCGCATTTTTTTATAATAGGGCCCCTGGTTTACATAAAACGAAATTAAAACTGTGATATAAACATTGTAATTTGTGATAAAAAAGTGCACTTTTAATTTAAATTTATTATATTTAAAAAAAAAAAAAAAACATTTTGTTGTTGGTTTTTAGCCATCTTACGATTTGTAAACAAATGGTAACAGCTATTTTTACCAGGTCCGCACTAAAAGTGTAAAATAATTACGCGTTTTTAGAAAAGTTATTTTTAATAATAAAATTAATTTTATTAACTAATTGAACTAACTAATAACTATCCGTGTATTTGCAACTAAAATAAAAACATTTTTTAAACTTTAATTGTTTTATTTTAAGCAACACTTCCATTGAATAAAATTTTAAATATGGCCCTGTTCTATTTTATCTGTTTCCCTTTTTCGCTCCGCTTTGCTTACACTTGACGTTTGTTATTTCTGCTCTATACCTTTTAACTCTATGCCCTGGCCACTGTAAATAATATTAAGCGTAATATACCGGCGGTCACTGGCCGATTGTTATACCATATTATTTAGTGTGGTATACCAGTGTTATATTGGTAACTGGGAATGTTTTTCATCGTGGTATACCGGTGGTTCATCGGCAGGGAACCTGATAAATAAATAACTCATTTTATATACATATTTAAACATTTTAATGAAAAGTAATTTCTTTCTAATCAGTTAATTTGATTTAATTACTTTTTGGCTAATTTTATATTTTAAGATGTATATTTTCCTCGAAAACAATTTAAATTTAACCGATTTATCAAAGTAATATTTGAATTTTGACATTTCGAGCTGTAAATCATCATGAGCGAGTCCCTTTTAGTACGGTTTTTAACTTTCAATCCACGAACCAGGTTCGTTTTTGTCCAGGCCAAAACAAAAAATACCTTTCTTCCGAAGGTTACTCGATATGCAATTAAAAAAAAAAATCCATGATTATGTCCAAAATAAATGGATATCGTCTGGTGATAGGGAAAACTCACTAACTCCATTGTCTTAGTATGACACTTAGTGACTTCTTCCTGTCATCCGACGATATATACTACAATTTACGGATTTCTTATAAATATCAATTTATTAGATGATCCAAAATGATTTATGTAATTCCTACTCAACAGAAGGAACTTTAGATATAGAAGCCGGAGGGACAAAAAATACAATATTGTCGTTTACTGTTGATACCAATTTTCAAAAACCCAACCAATTAAAATCAAATAAGTTGGATTAAATATTAAAAATTATATTATTTTTTATTTCATCATAAAATAATTTCTTTAAATTGTTTTAAACCAAACAAACTTTATTTTAATTATCATAATAATTTTAGAAAGTTGTTTAATATTAAGACATTTTTTACTCTTTGTAAATTTTAAAATATTTTCATGTTGAGAATTTTATTTTTCAACATAATTTACAAAATAAATCTTGTTTTATTAATTTTATACTAATACAATTATCTTTATACTTTCTATGCGCTATATTTTTAAAACTTACTTAAAAAATGAGGTGTAGCACACAAATTATAACATTATTACTAAGAAACTTTGAACTACAATAAACTAAAAATAATATACATATACTATTGAACAGAATAAAATGTTCAAATTTTCCAAATGTTGTTCAAATGTTTACAAATTTTCAAATCTATAATACATAATACAAACTTTACTTCCTAGCCATTTATAAATATTCTTTAAAACTTTATATATTTAGTTTTATAAATAAATATATCGACGATGTTTTAAAATTAAATTTTTGATTTACAATTAAACATTTGATTTACAATTTTTTTACAACTACACGGTTGTCACAAATTTATCCGCCCACTAAAAATGCAGAATGAATTTTCCGTTGCACTGCCGTGCTAAGCATGTTTTCCATAACTACATTTTTGGTTGAACAATTGAGTTATTGATGCCAATCGATAGCTAATAACAATCTTTATCATTAAAATTTTAAAACAAATAATTAGAACTAAATTAAAAAAACACGTAAGAAAAACAGTTTTCATTTTTAGTGCAAAATACACTAATTTCAAAACTTTAACATCAATTTTTAACACTAAAAATGCATTTTCTGTAGTTATGTAAAACAAGTTTAATACGGCAGTGTATTTGCCAAACAGAAAATTTTATTTGTTGAGTTATGCGGTTTTCTTGAACACCGTCGATATATTATACATAATATAGTAGTATATGGGTAATTTGCATTTAAATCTCATTTTTTTGTTGTCCCCAATCATTTAATAAATTCGATTTTTGTCTAAATATTACAGATAATTTTTAAAGAGTATACTTAAATCACAAACTCTTGATCACAAAACAGAAATTTATGAAAATGTATTTTTTTAAATTATTTTGGAATTTTATCGTCATGATACATTACTTATCATGAACGTTATTTTACTTATTTTAGATATTACCGACTTTGATTCACACACCACATTGGTGATACGTCTACTTCCAAATATATATTAATCTAAGGTATTTTCAAATTAATAATTTTAAAAATAACGTAATAACTTATTTTTAAGTAACGTTCATGACAAAAAATAGGACAAAAGATAATTTAAAAAAATGCAAAACACAAATCTATTCACGCCCAGATTTAAAAGAAAAAAAAATATGATTCAAAAATTTAAATATTTTATTATATTTTAAATTTTTTTAATTCGTTTATTATACATTGTACGTTTGAAAGCATGAAACTTGAAATCATTGAAATGTGAGATTTAAATGCAAATGGCCCATATACATATCTTATATATGATGGTGGTCCATTTAAGCTGCATTTGGCAATTATCTCGAAAAATATGGATCCTACGGAAAAACGGTTTGCTCAATTTTGTTTTAAACAAAGGGGCCATGAACCGGAACATCCGTTGTGTCATAGATGGCGGCACAGTAGGTGCAATCTAGAGTTTCTTAAATGGGAATCCCCCAGCAGTTTTATCTATTTTTTTTTAAATTTAGAAATTATATTGGTTAGAATTTGCTAGGCAGTAATTAAATATCTCCAACTATATTTCTGGTTTGAATTTGCTTGGTAGATAATTAAATATCTCCAACCAGTTTTTCCGCTATATTTTTTTAATTATCTGCCTAACAAATTTAAACCATTTATGATAAGAATATCTTTTCGAAAAAAAACTTTGCTTGTTTTATATGATTTCCTGTTAAAAAAAAATATTGTTCTCAATTTCACCGTTATCTATGGTAAATCCGAAGGCTCCATTTTATGGCCATCTTTGTTTAAAACAAAATGGATAAAAACTATTTTTCAAAAGAGCATAATTTTCAAGATATTTGAAAAATTCTTATTAAGTGGGCCGGTAATATATAACACTTATAATGAAATTTTTATAAAGTGACCACTTAAGGGACCAAGCAACTTTCGTTACTTTAAGGAGGTGGTCCGTTTAAAAAATAAAACAATTAATTTCAAAGCTGTGCTAAAAAAAAAATTTCTTCAATTGTAACAAATTATGTTATAACAAAAAATGATATGGAATATTTAGTGGACAGCAAAAAATGGTCAATCTACGGAGGCGGTCACTTTTGAAAATTTTACTATACTACACTCCCGAGCAACTGAATCGAATTAAACCTTAAGCGCTCACATAAGGGCGATTTTTGTTAAAACGGTCAAACCGATTTTCATAAGACATTATTTTTTTGAAAGCCTGATATTTTTGCTTTAAAATGACACTATTTTTATGAAAACTGGTTTAATACTTTTTATTGTAATGAATTTTGAATGAAAACGCAACCAAAATTGATGATTAAGCAAAAAATATTGGGGGTGTTTAAAATTAAATTACAACAAAAAACTCAAGCAAAACAAAAATAATTTTATTGGTTAATAATAAGTATGGCCCCCCCTTGCGTCTACAACGGTTCGCATGCGATTCCCCATTGACCTTATTAAGGTTTTGACAAATACTTGGGGGATCGCACTCCACTTCTCCTCTAACGCAATCTTCAGGTCACTGATGTTAGATGGTACCGGATTTCTAGCTCGGACCCTCCGTTTTAGTTCGTCCCATAAATGCTCAATTGGATTCATGTCTGGACTGAGTGCTGGCCACCTCATCGTCTCGAGTCCGACCTCATCCAAGAACTGTCGAGTGGTTCGAGCTGTGTGACACCGGGCATTGTCATGCATCAATATGAAATCTTCCCCTATATATCCTGCATAGGGCACTACATGATCCAAGAGAATGCCCTCGATATATCGTTCAGCGAACAGACCTCCTTCACGGCCTCCACCAGTGGCACTATTCTGGTTTTCCCGGGGAATTACGAATTGGGAATTGATTTATTGTCAGTTTTTGGTGTATTTTCGTTTTCTTTTTTCCAAAGCATACTAAATTTTGGGGAAAAATAGTTCCATTTCATAGCAATTTTGTTGTTTATTTTTCCCTAAAAATTTTGCTGGGAATTATTTTTTCCCAAATCATGAATAAAATACCAAACGCTCAGTATGCTTTGGAAAAAAGAAAACCAAAATATACTAAAAACTGACAGTAAATCAATTCCCAATTCGCAATTCCCCGGGAAAACCAGAATAGTGCCACAGGTACGAAAACAAGATGTTTTTCCCTAACGATATGCCAGCCCACACCATACACGAACCGCCGCCGTATGAGACTGTTTCAGCCAAACAGCACTGCGAAAATCACTCTCCTGGACGCCGGTCTCTCATATCACTACCATGGAGACATATTCTGCACTCGTCAGTAAATAGAACGGACGTCCATTGCTCGATGTTCCAATTGATGTGTTCGCGAGCAAATTCGAGTCGCTGTTTGCGGTGGCGTATTGTCAATTTTGGGCCTCTAGCGGGCCGTCTTGGAGTGAGGTTGGCTTCCTTTAAGCGTCTTCTTACTGTCCATTGACTAACAGCTACATCTCGAGCTTGTCTTAGCTCCTGCTGCACATCGACGAACGTGAGATGGCGATTTCGCAGTGAAGTTAGGACGATAAATCGATCGTCCCTCTCTGATGTACACCGAAACCGGCTGAATACTCTTGAGACAGCAGATTGGCTCATGTTAAGCTGACGAGCGACTTCTAGTTGATTGCGTCCTTCTTGCAATAAAGCAACAACTTGTGCGGATTTTTCTGGAGTGGTATCCATGATTTTAAGGAAACAATGAATTAAACTGGCAAAGATTTGTTCAGGTCAACGTCTGACTCATAAGTGACGACAAATATCGGTCAACGTGGCATTATACAGGAGATTGCATCACGCAAATTGTTTTCACCGAAACATCGCATTTTGCTAAGACTGCTTTAATTTGAAAAGTACTGTATGGATTTTAATGATAAAGGTATCCTTGAAAAGATAAAATACTAGGCTGTCAAAAGAAGGTTGTTTTTCGAAAATCGATCCAGCCATTTTAAAAAAATATGCGTTTTGATTGGCTAGTCGATTCAGTTGCTCGGGAGTGTATATAAATACATATCGATGGCTTATTGCGAATAGGGCGTAACATCAAATTTTCAAAATTTGTGTTCTTCGATTTAAACGACAGATAGAGTTGGTTTACATAGTATAATTTAAGACAAACATTAGTTTTTTTTTTAAAAGAGACAATTTTTTATTAAAAACATCATCATTCATCATGATTTAAATCGTATTTTACGTTAAATATAAAGTTTTGTAACTCTAGTTTAAAATTTTCAAAATGCGACTTACGCCCTATTCCCAATAAGCCATCGAATATTATATATACGTATGTATGTTTGTATATCCATTTTATACAAAGGTTTGGAAAAAGTGAGATGGCCTAGATACCTAGATATCTCGCGGAGTTCGGCCAAAAAAATTAATTAAAATATATTCCTTCAGATGACCTTGGGGGGGGGGGGGGGGGTGCTCATGGAAAATACATATTCAGACGTAAAATTTTCCACTCTTTTCGATTCTGGCACCAAAAATGATTTTTTTCAATGCAATTGCATTTTTACAATGGGGTTGAAGATGAGGTTCAAGGTGACCATTGAATTCCTTGTTAAAAATTACCTAAGATTTAATCTTGTTTTTTTTATCGAACACCGCGAGATTTGTAGGGGTTTCCCTACTTTTTTCTCACTCTGTATATACAGCTGCGAACAAAACATTTGCAACTTTTAAATTACATATTAACACTTTCGAACGCCATTTAAAATTAACTTATTTCAAAAAATAAAATACGTAGTACAAACAACTATGCACTGCTATAATATGGCATTGCTCATGTAACTGTAATATGAACATAAATACGTAAGTTAAAGACCGCAGAAGAGAAATGCAACAAAAATTAAAAATAACGGTTGGTTGAAGAGATGAAAGTTGATGTACAATATACATGTTATACAAGGCGTTCAGGAGGGTTAAAAAGAAATACATATTTATATAATTGAGATGATGTACGATTGGTACCCATCAGTTACAAATGTTTTGTTCGCAACTATGTATAATGTAATCCACTGTGTACAATTTTAAAATCTGCATCTTGAAGCCATTTGGATGTACTTGGTTAGGTAGAGCGCTCCCATTTAATAAAAAAATATTTTATTACATTATTATAAAATGAAATAAATGTGTGTTGTGCCTATAGATCGTGTTTTAGTACATCAGTTTAACATTTATTCCATGAGATATCGCGACGTTACGGGGTCAAAATTTTTGTTTACATTTTTTTTATATGGATTTTAGCCCAAAACAGCTCTAATAAAAATTTAAAAAAATGAATGAAATTTACCTCGACGCGAATAATAATCAAATGATATTTGTTAACAAAAGAAGGATTTGTTTATTTTTAACATAAAATAAACGGGTCGCCGTTTTAATTGTTAGAAAAACGAAATATAAAATCATAAATTATTTAAGTTTTGTATGGTAAATTTTATGTTAAAAGAACCATTTAAGCTGCCTGGAATAACAAATTTCACAAAAACAATGATCAGCAAGGAGCTCCTAATAGAAATGTTGAAGAAAAATTTAAATTCTTAAACAAAAACAGACATAAAGCATCTGACATAACCTCACAAAACACAAATAATGTTCGATGTTTAAACATCAAATTCTTGTAAACCAAAGGTTTTTCTATTGATTTTATGTTAAAAATATAATAATTATTCTTTTGTTAATCAATTATTTTATTTTTCAATTCGTATCATTGTAATTTTCTTTGATTATATTTCAATTTTAATAGAGTTGTTTTTGATCAAACTACATATAAAAAAAATGTAAACAAAACTAATTGACCCAACGTTCATATACTCTGGTGGTAAGTAGACATACTAATCACACAATCTATAGAAAGTCAAAACAAATGAAACTAATTCAATCATTCAAGTGCTGCTTCTCAACTCATTCAATTAACTCTAATTTCGTGTCAGCATTTTCAAAATTTCTTATTTTACTCCAAAAGCATTTTTTAAAATTGTTCTAGATGTTCTGCTCTCACCAATACAAAAATATTTTCGTTTTATATGTGGTATGCATTTTTATTAAACCCTTCAAATATAAAATTTTACATTTTCAAGAATAATAAATTTGGAACAATTCTTTGATATTATATTTTCAAAAAATATGTAATATATAACTTTAATAATATGTACATAAAATTACCATAAAATATTGCAGTAAATGATGATATCATTTAACGACATAAATGAATAAAATAGAACTATATTAAAAATGGAACATTACAGCTATATTTCTGAATGCGATTCATATTATTTTGACACATTGAAAATTACTTGTATGTATAGGTTAAAATAAAACTAAAATTTAGACGTAATTCTTGCATAAAATTAAAAAAAAAAAGCTTAATTTTATTTGTTCAACTGGTGATACTTATTTCAATTATTTTATTGTTTAAATTTTAATGTATCCCTCCTTTATTATTATTTATTTTAAAAAAATAAAATCTAAATCCTCTAGATCAAAATTAATTATGTATTTGTAATTCGTTTTCAGAAATAGAACTCAAAATTCTCTCTTAAATTTAAATGTAATGTTTTCTTTGCTTGTAGTTACTGCAGACATACTGCAATAAACTAATTTGAAAAGCCTTATATATAATTGCAATGTAATTTCTAAACATTGGAAAAACTGCGTATTCCTGTAGTCGACATCTGAGCACATTAGTTGTTTAACTTACTGCATTTGGAATTTTATTTATATTTACATCTTTTTTGTTAGCTTCTTTTTGTTATTTGAAACATTTTTAATATTATGTTGTCAAATTTGCTGGTTTTACTGCTGGTTTTGCTGAAATATTACTTTAAGAGTTAAAAAAGGTTATTTTGTTTAAAAATTATACCTGATTATCAATAAAAAAAATTAAAAAGCTATTCAATAATAGCTATATCATTGCATCCGATATTACACCGAAATCTTACTCATTCATCATAGAAATAATTTAATATTTTTATGACAAAATAAATATACAATGTATAATGTACATCCAAAACCAACACAAATGTCTTATTCGCCTTTAAAGCGCCGCAAGAGGCGCTACGATTTGTACGAGCCAATGGTGGTAACCGGTTCATTTATATTTAAATTCAAATATTATTGACAAATTAATTACGTATCTAAATGAATTTAATTTTTTAATTGCAAAAAACGATTATTTTGAAATAAATTCACTAAGAAACATGCTTAATTATACATTTATTTACCGGTTGACCACCATTGGCTAAATTGTAAAACCGTTCACCAGATGTCAGCCACTTTGCGTTAAAAGGCGAATACAAGCGGTTCTCTTATATGACAGATATTATAAAAGAAATATACATTGACTTGTGTCACTGGGTAAGTGAGTTTTATAAAATAATTAAATTAAGGTGACCAGATAAAATGGAGGACAGAAGCTAAAAATGATCAAAGTAGAGATATTAAAAGTTAAAACAAAATTTTTGCATGGTTAGATGTGTTGAGATATGATCAACCAAAACCAACGAAAATGTTTATACAAGCCACACGTTCGCTCTTTACACAGCTCCTATCAAAAAAATGTCCTTTATATTGTTGTTGCAATTTTAACAGAAAACATACATAACATATTGTACGTAAACGTAAACATAAAATATTGTTAACAATATTATAGACATTATTGTGTATATATGTTACGGCTAATGTGCATAGAGCGGCGAATATGCACATTCGCCGGTAAATGTGCATATTCACCTGCTACTTTGGGTAATGTGAGTTCAACCTACATTTACCTACTAAATTTGGATAATGTATACATTTGCCACTTAACGTTGGTAAATGTGGATAAATTATTTATTGTAGATAATTTATGCTAATATACTTTCTGCTTACCCTACCTCTCCACCTGACAAATACTACACCACTACCATTAACATTTCTATAAACAAAAATATTAAAAATGGCTTCGGGTGAGGTAAACGTGCGATATGTCATTCGGTGCTAATAAACTGGAATTTATATTCCATAAGCATTAATTGTCTCTATACAATTAAATTAATTTCATAATTTCCTCCTTGTCGTTAATTTTGAAAATATTTATTATTAAAACTTAATTTATTAGCATCAAGATTCAGCAGGCTCCACGAATTAAAAAAGGCTGAATTAAAAAATGTGTTCATTAATGAAAAAAAAAGGCGAATATTGTATGAAAAAGAATACATTTTTTATTTCAGAAAATTTGTGAAAAAAAATGAATTAAAAAAGGTAACAGGTGTTCATACTTTTTCATACAATATTCGCTATTTTTATTTCATTAATGAACACATTTTTTAATTCAGCCTTTTTTAATTCGTGGAGCCGATTCAACACACGCGAGATTACACTTGCCGTTACTTTGAATTGGGCATATGTTGTATATGAAATTATTATAACATCGAGTTTTGCCAAATTATTACAACTTGCTGGTATAATTTATTGGTATTTTATAACATTTGGTGTCTCCACTAGCAAAAAAGTAAATATTAATGGTATAACTCAATGGTAGATTGCAAAAAGAGGCCGGGTTAAGAAAGAATTAAGATGGAACTTCGCTATTTCTTATCGATTATGATGAAATGTGACATGAGCGATGGAAATGGGATTATAAAATGATGTTTGGAAGAAGTTCTGGAATGTGGCCAACTAAGATGGAACTTCGTTGTTTGTTGACCGACTATGATAAAATTTGGCATGGGCGATGGTAATGGGATTCTGAAATGGTTTTTAGAAGAAGTTCTGGAATATGGCCACACAGAAACGAACTCAATTATTTCTTAACCGATTATGATGAAATTCGATAAGTACGACGGAAATGGGGTTCTAAAATGATATTTTAAGAAGTTCTGCAATATTGCCACATAGGAACGAACTCGGTTATTTCTTAACCGATTATGATGAAATCCGACAAGTACAATGAAAATGAGATTCTAAAATGATATTTTAAGAAGTGCTGCAATATTGCCACATAGGAACGAACTCGGTTATTTCTTAACCGATTATGATGAAATCCGATAAGTACGATGAAAATGAGATTCTAAAATGATATTTTAAGAAGTGCTGCAATATTGCCACATAGGAACGAATTCGGTTATTTTTTAACCGATTATGATGAAATTCGATAAGTACGATGGAAATGGGATTCTAAAATGTTATATGAAAGAAGTTCTGGGATATGGCCACATAGGAACGAACTCAGTTATTCCTTAACCGATTATGATGAAATTCGACAAGTACGATGGAAATGGGATTCATGATGGTTCATGTTGGTATGTGTGCGAGACTCTACTTAAAATAGGAACATCATCAAAGAGGAGTGGCAAATCCTTTTGTAAAAATGGTAAATAACGATCACTATTTAATCTCGATGGTAATATGAATGGTACAATTATCCCCAATTACACCAGCACATACGCGGTGCTGAAATAATGTTTGCTTTTTCGAGAGGATTTTCAGCAACCCACTCGTGTAGATTCTGAAAGTTTGTTATGTCATCTCTTGTGAATTATGATTCATCCCGCCACAGGATACGTTTCACAAAACTATCATTGTCCAAATTCCTTTCCATCAACCAATTAATAAACCCTAAACTTTTATTGCGGTCTATCGCTAATAGTTCTTTAACGGGTGTTATATGGTATGTATGAAGATTCTCCTTGTGTAATTCTTGATGAATTGGGTAGCAAGAGACGTTCAATTGTACTGCGAACTTCCTTATGCTAATACATAGAAGGGTTTGCTGTTACATTACGAATTTTTTCTTCGTCGACATCCAAATGATTTGGTGAGACTGAAAGGGGCTCCGCCCGGGTACTTGATATTGTTACGATATCTCATAGTCTTCTATGAATATTTGTAAATACTCTTACGTCAGGAACGCGACCTCTCCCACAAAGTTTGTAGGCAAAGAGGTAAGAAACGAGGAAGTGTTGCGTAGCAATGCATGCAGGTGTAGACTTTAGTATGAAAATGTTTAATTTTTGTTAATTCAACATTTAAACAAAGGAAGTAATAATCGCCTACTGTTTTAGTGATAAAAAAAAAATTGTTACAATATTAACACTTCACAACATCTCTTAATTAGATTGAGAATAATCGATATACGTAAAAAACTATGGTACGTGGGTACAAATAATGTCTTGGGAGATTGTAGGGGAGGTCCTGAAGAATTAAAATAAAATAAAAAAATAAAAAAATTATAACGGTTTTTTCTGAGAAAAACTCAATTTTATAAAAAAAAAATATTTTTTTTTTACTTTAAAACATCATAGCTCTCAAACGGATACAGATGTAAGATAACCACCTTAATCTTAGTAAGAGCCTATACAATTACCAGTCAAATAAGACTAACTTGGTTGCCCTCCAATAAGTATTTTGGAAGTTACAGTTTAATATTTGGGTGTACTTTTTTTCTGAACCAAATTTTTTAAACACCCTGTATCTCAAAGGATATCAAAAATGGACCCCCCCCTCCACATACGATTTTTTCCTCAGAATAAGCCAAGGAATCACCCCTTGACGGGTCAGCATCCCAAACCCAATCACCCTGTATACTATATGAGTCGTTTATTTTGAAAATGGTCTAAGTTACTTTTTAAAGCTTTGCTAATTTTTTCGCTTATATTTGGTACATACGGCAAAGTTCCAAATTTTATATCATTTCTAATTTTTATTTTGTTTTTTTGGTATGTAAATAATGTTTTACAAACTAAATTCTTAATTAATTTTTTCGGATAATTGTTAATTTTCAATAAATGTGTAATTTTGTTTATAATCGTTTGCCTAAATTGTGAATCCGTCAAATATAATGCTCTTTTTATAAATGAGTGTCTTCAGACACTTATTCGAAAACTAAAGACAAAATTCCAAAAGAAATGAAAGATGGTTTAATTTATAACGTATTGTGCAAAAATTGTGAATTTTGTCATATTAGCGAAACGAGTAAAACAAAAACCCAACGACTTGATCAAAATAAAAGGGATGTCGCTAATCTAGCAAGACAACACGCTTCACATCAGACTCAGTTTAGCTCAGCCTTGGTGAAACATGTAAGAGTTTGAGAACGCTATATCTTAAGATTTTGAAAAGAAAAAAGACAAAAGACTGTTTAAAAAGCATGTGATATATGGTGGGCAAAGGGTCCGGTTAATTACAAAGTTGATACAAATAAATTACATCTATATTATATTATACAAGCGGATGAACGAGTTTCCCGTTATATTAACAAAGAAGACATAGAAAAACAAAAAATAAAGCGTGATTTACACGTTCCAACAATGTTGGCCAACAAAAAATGAAGAGATTAGTATATCGCGAATTTCATTTGAAAGGCAAGAACAAATATGTAAACAAACAAAATTTTGTTGGAGTTTTTTTTTAACTTTGTTTCCATAAAAAAATTGTTTGACTATAAAATACTAGGGGGTATAGCCCGTCCTAGAACGGATACAATTTATATATAATGGTGATTTGACCATTTGATTAGCCGTTATTATTTAGCCAAGTACGAGTAGCTCGAGATTAAAGGCTTTTAAGGATTATTGTACCTTAAACCAAAGAGTAAGGGTTTTTATAGATGATTTTTCATGTGCTCGGGCATCACACAAAAAACCTAACAGAACGACAAACAGCGGGAGCTGTGCTTTTCTTCAAAAAACAAAATTCGTGGTGGGCTGTGTCATCTACACGGCCGTAGGTGTTTTGCGTGATAACGTTTATAAGGTGTTGAGATTAATTATTTTAATTTAATATAAATTATCTGCCACAGTTTTTTACGCACAATTAAATGAGGGATTTTCTCCCTACAGTGTTCTCAACTATTGCTAATCGCTGTTTTGCAGATTTTAATTTCAATTAAAATTTATGTGGAGGTTAATTATTTTAATTTAAAATAAATTATCTGCCAGTCTTTTTATGCACAAATTAGCACCAGAATTACTCCGATCAAATGAGGCATTTCCTCGCTATAGTGCAGTCAAGTTCTGTAAATCGCTATTTTGTAGATTTAATTAAAATTAAAATTAATGTGGAGATTAATTATTTTAATTTAAAATAAATTAATCACCACTGTTTCTTTATGCAAAAATTGACTTCAGAATTGCTCGAATTAGATGAGGTTCGCGGCGCTGATTACCATATCGCCTGATGATGTCATTGCAAAATATTATGTTTATTCGTGAGGCATGAAGCCAAAGGACCAACCTAAGAAATCATACATTTTAGTTAAAGGTAATGATTACAGTCGATGAGTAATTGCCCACGACCAAGGGCAAATTTTCGGGTCAATTTGGTGAATATGCGGTGTAAAACGTGATCACGTCAAAAAAAATATAAATTGGAAAAACAAAACTGAAATACCGCGAGCACTATCGAACCCCATGACTTCAGCCGCTCTAGTCTAATACGTTACTACTAATAAGCCACGATTTAATTTTATTGTTATATTGTTTCAAACATAGCATGCTATGATTTTATGACAGGAAAACAAAATTTTAGAGAAAAATTCTCATGGCTTACTACAAATCATAATATTATAAAAGTTTTTAAATAATTTATAGTGTGTTCGCATATATTTAGGCGCATTATAAGCGAGTACCACGTATTTTCTTATGTAATTACTGTAATAACTATGAAGCGGAATATTTTTAATTTAAAATAAAATAGATATTTGGTCATTAAAAGAACTCTAAAAATACTAATAATAAAAAAAAAAAATCGGATGGGAATCGAACCGAAGACCTTTGTCGCTCTAGTCCAGACCTTTACCACTATGCCACAAACTACACTACTCCAAAAAATTAAAGGAACACTAATTTTTTTTCAATTTTTTTTAGTGTTTTTTGAAGAGCTGTATCTTAGTAAAATACGGTCGTACAGAGATGAAAAGAAAAGCATTTTAAAGCTTCAAATCTCTAGTTTTGAGACTTTTGAACAGAAAATTTTTGTGAGATACCGTTATCACGCAATCATAAGAAAGAGCGCGAAGATAAAAAATTCGATTTTTTTTTTTTATTTGTAAGGTGCCATGGGCTCGGGAAATTTTTTTTAAGTTAAACCAAAGCATAGGTCGGCTAGCCTGTTAATTAGGCGTAAATTTAGTTTCATTCTGGTCTCTCTATGTCAACTTTTTGCTGAGATATCTGACTTTGAATCAAAAAAGATCCTTTTGCCTTTGATCATCGATATCTCAGCAACCAATGATTGCACAGTAAACTTTAGGGCAGCCTTAAAAACTTCAGTAAATTTCCTACAACACCCTTTAATGATTAGTTGAGAAAACATTTTTTTTCACCCTCAATACTGATTTGAAAAAAGTACAAAAAAACGACTTTTTAGGTTGTCTTAGTAAATCTACCGTTACTTTACAAATATTGATGAAAAGACTAATGTTGCCAGGTCATTTTACAGTTTAATATACTCCTAATAGCCCTGTATTATTTTCAAATTGATCCATCCAACCGTTTTTTCGGACAGATTGATCAAAGTTTTACAAAACAATTAAAGGAACAAGTATTCATCAAAATAAAAAACCGACTTTTTTCACATTTTGCGTTAGTTACTTATTAACCCTTAACGATCGTACGATTTTTTTTGTAATACTCGCCGATAAGAGACGATAGAAAATTAAATAAAGTTCTGCAATATGACCAATTATTATAAATTCAGCATGTACGATGGAAATGGGATTCTAAAGTGATTATTGGATAAAGTTCTGGAATATGGCCAACTAGGATGGAACTTGGCTATTGTTCATCTGATTTTGATGAAATTTGGTATGGGCGATGGAAATGGGATTATAAATTGATTTTTGGATAAAGTTCTGGAAAATGGCCAACTAAAAAGGAACTTGGCCATTTCTTATCCGATTTTGATGAAATTTGGTATGCGCGATGGAAATGGGATTCTAAACTGATTTTTGGGAGTATTAGGAGTACATTAAACTGTAAAATGACCTGTCAACATTAGTCTTTTCGTCAATATTTGTAAAGTAACGGTAGATTTACTAAGACAACCTAAAAAGTCGTTTTTTTGTACTTTTTTCAAATCAGTATTGAGGGTGAAAAAAAAATGTTTTCTCAACTAAACTAATCATTAAAGGGTGTTGTAGGAAATTTACTGGAAAATTACTTAGCCTGTTACTAACCGACCTGTGATTGGTTTAACTTAAAACAAATTTCCCGAGCCCATGGCACCTTACAAAAAAAAAAAAAAAATTCGAATTTTTTATCTTCGCGCTCTTTCTTAGGATTGCGTGATAACGGTATCTCACAAAAATTTTCCGTTCAAAAGTCTCAAAATTAGAGATTTGAAGCTTTAAAATGCTTTTCTTTTCATCTCTGTACGACCATATTTTACTAAGATACAGCTCTTCAAAAAACACTAAAAAAATTGAAAAAAATTAGTGTTCCTTTAATTTTTTGGAGTAGTGTATATTAAATCAAAACTTTTAATTTGCATTGTTAAATTGTTCTATTATTTCAAAGCGTTCTACAGTGTCCCTAGCTAAAATATATTATATTAAGATTGCATTCACAGTATTGTTTTCGCCCTGCGTTTCGATCTTGATTTGGGCTTATGGTGATACAACAACAAAAAAATTTTCATTTTTATTTTTGACCACTTATCGTTTGTTTTCCTTTCTACTTTTGGTTAATATGTACATAAAGATTTTGCGTAAATATAATAAAATAAAAATTAAAACATGCATTAATATAATCCACAATCAGTTTGAGAATAATTTTACTAAAAAAAAAAATAAAAATGGAAACTTATGAATATCGATGTGTCGATAAATTTGATTTTTTTTTTACGAAAACAACCAAAAATTACTATGGTTCACATTTTACTTGGATTCGAAGTCGTCTTCACCGCTAGAGACACTACATTTTTGGTAGAAAACTTGGATTTTTTCCATCCAAACGATAAATTTTTTATTTGGAAATGGAGCATTTTTTTGCTAATACCACAGATAAGAATAGACAGATGTACATGTTGTATGGGCCAAATTTACATTAGAAATTTCAATACAATAATTCCAATCCAATCCTTTTAGAGCAGAACGCACATTTCTGTCTCTTTTTTTACGTATGGCTATTTTGATTATATCAAAGCAAACATGGCATGGGTATTTTGATTACATCAAAGCAAACATAAACCAACTTCAAACAAAATTGTATTTTACAATATATACGTCCTGCTCTAAAAGATTAGATTAGAATTTGGTATTGAAATTTCTAATGTAAATTTGGCCCATACAAAATGTACATCTGTCTATTCTTATCTGTGCTAATACCGTGAAGAAAAACAACAACAAAAACTAAAATCTGAAAACAACATCGAAACGCAGCTCGAAAACAATACTGTGAATGCAGACTAATTAATACTCGACCCGAGTATATTTTATGGAAACAAAAATAATCAAAATGGCGATTTGTGAAATTTTTATAGCGCTTTATTTATATTTTTAAAAAATTGTAATTCACAATTAAAATTTACGTTCGAAAAGTTTTAATTTTAGCCAAAAAAAGTGATAATTTTGATAAATAAAGCGGAATTCGTCAAAAATTACATTGTCGATTTTATACCGCCAAAAAACTATAGCATGCCGACATTTTTGTTTTATTTTTTTTTAATTTGTTAAGAATTGAATTTTACGTTTGGAATGTTTTAATTTTAGCCAAAAAAGTCGTAATTTTGATAATTAAAGTAGAATCATTGTCCTATGGGTTGAATTTGGATGTAATATGGGTAGTTAACCAATTTTATATATGATACAACTTCCCTTTTTATCAACCGATTATTATGAAATTTGACATGTGTGTTGGAAATGGGAATATAAAATGATTTTTGGATAAAGTTCTGGAATATAGCTAAGTATGATAGAACTTGCCTATTTTTCAACCGATTAAGATGAAATTCCACATGCGAGTTGAAAATGGGATTCTAAAATGATTTTTGGTTGAAGTTCTGGAATATGGCCAATTATGATGGAACTTGCCTGTTTCTCAACCGATTATTATGAAATTTGACATGCGTGTTGAAAACGGGATTCTAAAATATTTTTTTGGATAAAGTTCTGGAATATGGCCAATTATGATGAAACTGCCCATTTCTCAATCTATTATAATGAAATTCGTGATGTGCATTGAAAATGGGATTCTAAAATGATTTTTAGATAAAGTTCTGAAATATGGCCAAGTATGATGGAACTTGCCCATTTCTCAACCGATTATGATCAAATTTGACATTTGGGTTGAAAATGGGATTCTAAAATGATTTTTACATAAAGTTCTGTAATATGGCCAACTATGATGGAACTTGCCTAGGTCAACCGATTATTTTGATTTGATATTTGTGTTGGAAATGGGATTCTAAAATGTTTTTTAGATGAAGTTCTGGAATATGGCCAATAATGGTGGAACTTGTCTATTTCTCAACCGATCATGGTCAAATTCGACTTGTACATTGGAAATGGGATTCTAAAATGATTTTTAGATAAAGTTCTGAAATATGGCCAAGTATGATGGAACTTGCCTATTTCTCAACCTATTATGATGAAATTTGACATTTGGGTTGAAAATGGGATTCTAAAATGAGTTTTACATGAAGTTCTGGAATATGGCCAATTATGATGGAACTTGCCTATATCTCAACCAATTTTTAAGAAATTTGACATGTGTGTTGGAAATGGAATTCTAAAATGATATTTGAATGAAGTTCTGGAATATAGCCAATAAAGGTGGAACTTGGCTATTTCTCAACTGGTTGTAAATAAATGTGACATCCGCAATTAAAATGGGATTCTAAAATAGTTTTCGGATAAAGTTCCTGAATATGGTCAAGTAGGGTGGAATTTGGCTATTTCTCAACCGATTATGATGAAATTATGTAGATAACACTGGATGAGGGATTTTAAAATAATTATTAAATTAAATTCTGGAATATGTCCAATTACACGGTTAGAAATATCAGTATAATTTTGTATACTACTTTCAGTGTAAAATTCTAAAATACAATTTTTTGTGTTAAATTAATAGGTTTTTTGTGTATAAAACTGATTTATAATCATATAAGTATATTAATTTTATACGAAAAATTATATTAATCATATTTTTATTAAATTAATAAAATTATTCGGAAAGACCGAAATTCTGATCACATCGTGAGGTTTCAGCCCTTTATATTTTATTTTAAATTAAAATAATCAATCTCTTCATAAATTGCGACGTGTGACGGGAGCTTATAGCCAATTATAAACGAATATTTTGACATTCGTCACACGCTACACGCCGAGACATTTCGAGACGGTTTACACAAACACATCAACATTTTTAGTGTAAAACATGGCGGCAATTTTTTTATATATATTTTGGGAACTTAATTTTTGATCAAAGCCAATATTAATAATTTTTTTAATTATTTTTCTTAATTTCTGATTGTTTTTCCACTTTCCCTTTTAATGGAACACAACACGATAATATACCACAAAAAAATATTTAATTAGTGTGCGTGGTGCGACTCCTCACAAATGTAAATTATTGTCAAAAAAAGCGTCACGATTATTTCCATGTGTCACACGTCGCATATGTAAATCAAGCATCAATTGTTGCTTAAAAAACTGTCGCAGATAATTTATATTAAATTAAAATATTTAATCTCAACATCTATAACGTTATCATGAAAAACATCTACGGAAGTGTAGACGACACAGAACACAGCCCACTCACCTCGATTTTTTATTTTGTAGGCCAACAGTTTCCAGTAATGATAAAATTTGTTTGGTATCTTCGATTAATCTGTATCCATTTTGTTTGTTGTATTTTTCAATATTTTTTTTTCATTTCTTTTATATTTATTAAAATAGCACACTTCCCACAAGCCAAACGCCAAAAAAAATATTTTTTCGTTATTGAAGTTATTGTTGCAATTTCATCAACTTGTTCGGTTCGTTTCGTCTCTGAACTTAACATTGTGATTGTGACAACGTTTACGGTTTGTCATATTTTGTGATATATTTAACTTAAAGAACGAAACGAATCCTATGTGCCTCGACCTTTATTCGTCCATTGATAACTTATGTCGCACCTACATATTAGGGGTACCCATAAGTAATCAATTATTTCAATAGGAAACTTTCCATTCAGTGTCATTTCATTCGCTGCGCAGTTAAGACGGGTTTTATTGTAGCATATGACAAATTACATTGTGGACTTATTATTTTCAATAATAACAAAAATTACAGTTTTGCAAAAAGAAAATGGTGAACCTTCAGAATGATATGCTGTTTCAATTTCGATCGGGATATAATGCAATAACTGCAACAACAAATATTTGTGATATCTACGGTGATTTTTTGAAGGTTAATAAGTGTCAGCGTTGGTTTAAGAAATTCGCTAATGGTGATTTTGACCTATTGGACAATGTTTGAAGTGGCACACCTTCTAAATTTGATAATGATGCTTTGCGATCAGTGGTTGAATCGGATCCAAAACTGAGCATACAAGAAATAGCCGACACACTTCGGGTCACCTGGTCAACAGTGCAAAGGCAGCTCCATGTAATTGGTAGAGAATCCCGACAAGGTATTTGAGTTCCACTTCAATTGTCGACTTCAAACAAAGACCAGCGGCGAACCATTTGCACATCGTTATTAACTAGGCAGCAAAGGGATCAATTTCTTAACAGAATTGTGAATGATGGTACAGCAATTTGAAACGCTTCAGTCAGTGGCTTTCTCCAAAACAACGAGCTATACCTACACCTAAACCGGGTCTGACACTTAAAGGTCTTATTGTGCGTTTGGTAGTACTTACCTGGAAAAAGTCATTTTGAGCTACTGAAACCGGGCGAAACAGTTACATCTGATGTTTATTGCCAACAATTAAAACGTCTACGTAAAAATTAGTGAAAAAACGACCGGCTTTTGTCAAAAATAAACACAGGAGGGTCGAAAATCGAAAATTTGCCAGTAAGATGGCAAAAGGTTTTGGATAATGATGGTAAATGTGTAAATGATTGAAAAATAATAAAAAAATATTTTGGCTCATATTTGTATTTTACTTTGAAATAATTAATTATTTATGGGTATCCCTAATATATGGTATAATATATACAGCTGTGTGCAAAATAATAGGTAATTTAAGATTTTTTTTGTTTTTGGTTTAATAAAAATAAATTTGAAATAGAACATGATAACAAATATTTATTTCAAATTTACAGTACCTATGTACATACATAACGAAGTTAAATTTATTAATCACAAAAGTTGGTTTTTACCAAACAAATGTTTATTTATTGCGAATTTCTTTCGTTTTCAGTTGTGCACAAGAATAGGTAATTCATAAATTACGATTTATAACAATTCAATGATAATAAAAATAATTCAACCATTAATAAAATTTAATATTTGGTTGGCATTGAATCTCCGAGACATAGAATCCACAAATTTTTGACATTTCTCCGGTGGTATGGCCATCCGAACTTTTTTGACATTTTCCCATAGTTCGAATCTATTTTTTTGTTTCTAAAGTTTACCTAACACGCGTTTCACATCCCTCCAAAGGTTCTCTATAGGATTCAAATCGGGGGACTTAGCTGGCCATTGCATAACAGTTACTTTATTATACTTGAACCACTTTGTAACCACGATCGTCACGTGTTTCGGAGTTTTATCCTGTTGAAACACCCAACAAAGGGGCATTCTCGGCAAAAGGTAGCATTGCGTCATATAATATGTGTAAGGTAAAACTCTTTACGTCATAGTTTCTTGAATCCAAAATATAGGGCCTACACCACTATAAGAAAAACAAACCCATTCAGTGGCGGATTAAGGTCGGTTGGGGCCCCGGGTGCAGAAGAAAAAATTAGGCCCCTTAAAAAAATAGAAAGCGGCAGGAAAATAAAAATACAGGTTCACGTATTTAAGCATCCTGGGTGTTGATTCTCTAAAAAATAAGGTCGCACGTGAGAAAGAATAGTGACACAACTCAAAATTTCAAATTTTTCAGGAGAGCAAAAGAAAAAAATGCTAATTTCGATTTTACCTACTATGTATCATAAGATATTGCCCATGGGCGTCAAAAAAAGGAGATCAGAAAATCAAGCCGTCGCTCGCTTTGTAAAATAAATATGAAAACGCCACTACGTCAGGTTATGAAATCGATCATTGCGCATCTTTCTGACGAATTATCTCAAAAACTTAATTTTTGAGTTGTGTCACTTTTCTAAGTCATGTGCGATGGGTAAACGTGAAAACTTGTAAAAGGCAAAGATTACTTTTATGAGTTTGAAATTTTTCGAGAGGATTACCATTAAAATAATATCGAAAAATTGCAACTCATAAAAGAAAGCTTTGCTTTTTACAAGTTTTCACATTATCTTTAGAGAATCAGGGCACAGTTAGGAAATTTCTCATTTTGTGTAACGAGTGAGATATTTGCGAAACGAGTGAAGCGAAGCGCCCCCGTACAGCTAGTTTTATTATAAACAGTAAATTATTGAATTTTGAGAAAGTCTTTGGTTGGTTAGATTCCAAATGAATTTTAAAATTTTTTGGAAATAAAGTAGGCACAAACTGGTATTGAAATGAAATATTCGCCAATTCCTAACTAGTTATGAAAAATATGCCGTTTCACAACCTACTACGATTTTGAAGTCATATTTTGGTAACAAAACTGAAAAAAAGTTGCAATTAAGTGCTTTTCATACCGGCTGCGTTGACTTTGGACTTCAAAAAATTTACGTTTTATTTTTAATCATTATCACTTAAAAATAATTTATTTTATAACAGTTTGAAAACATTTCTATAAAAAGTGACACTGTAAATCAAATAAAATTACAAAACTTTAAAGTTACAAAACGACTTTACATTTTTAAAGTCCAAAGTCAACGCAGCCGGTATGAAAAGCACTTTATATTTGCATGCGGGGCGAAGCGCAGCGTAGCCGAGCAAGTGCAAAGAATGCGAGTCAAAAAACAAAGCCAATTTTAATCCGAATAACGCTCGTACTATTTTTTCTCCACCGAAGAAAATACATTGCGTACCCTAATTATAAGTACAAATTACACACATTTAAAATTTCTAGATTGAAAATTTGCTGAAATATCTAGCTAAGAAGGAGGTCTTAACTTTTTTCAGTTTGGGCATTTTACCAAGTTATGACGTGTCAAATACTTTTAATTATTATATTGTTCTTTTCTTCTACACAGAATGTAAACACGAAAATTACTTTAGATACCTAGCCATTATAAAAACTGGAAAGTTGAAGTTTTGCGGGGCCCCGGGCGCGCGCCCGGTGCGCCCGCCGTTAAATCCGCCACTGCCCATACTATAATATTACAACCACGGTTTCAATGGTGTAACGGGGGTCATATTGTTTGCCTTCGGGACGTCATAATATATTTTAAAGAGCTTACTGATCCAAATAAATTAATTTTCGTCTCATCAGACCATAATACATTTCGCCATTTGGTAACTGGCCATTTCACGTGGTGCCACGCGGAATTTAATCTCTTTCGAATATTTTATTTGGATAATGATGGACACGTTTTAGGCAAACCTGCTTTCAAATTATTGTCAATTAAACGTCTACGTATTTTTGAAGTATTAATTTCAAGGTTAAGTTCTTTTTTAATTTCACCAGATTTCATTAGAGGATTTTTTATAACGTATCGGATGATTCGAGCGTCAGTTTTTGTGGAGGTTTTTCTTTCTTCACCACGAGTTCCCGGTCGAGTTTTATGTTTTAGATCATTTGACACCATGTTTATCGAAAACCCTACGAAATTAGCAGTTTATTTTAATTTTCGACCCTACCGCCGTAGTTTTTCGATAATTTCTCTCTGGTTTTCGGAGCATTGCTTACCACGTCCCACTTTAACTAACTGTCAGAAAAAAATATCAAAAAAATTATTTCGGAATTTATTATTAATTGCAATTAATCATTTAAATCACAAAACCATTTAGTTAGATCGCAATAATTATTTATTAATAATGAATAAGTAGCAATTACCTATTATTTTGCACACCAAGAATATAATCTAGTTAAAAAAAAATTGGGTCTATCCGACTCTCGGACGATACTTTTCCCAGAAAGCATCATTAAAGATCACCAAACCAACCATTTATATTTCACAAGCATTTTTTCGATATTTTGGGCAGGTACAATATGCCACGGCTTTTCTAAAATTTCACGACAATATAAATCTACTCTCATACCGCTAAATCATAGACTCACAAATATGTTAGATTATTGAGAACTGACATGTGTTGAGGAGCAATCAAAGTCGCATTCGCCGTTTTCATCTTCAACCTTTAACAATTAGATCCAGTTATACATCTCTAGTGTACCGTTGAAAGTCATTAATAATTTAATTTACTCCATTCAGATAGCATTCAAAATGTTCAAAAATTTATTTTCTGAAAATTTGTGTCGTTTGTTCAGATCACAATATTATGTGAGCAACGTGAGGATTTGTCGAAAAAATTCTTTACTCAGTACTTGAGTCTGGACGGGGCATCGCTGTGGACCATTCGAAAATACAAACAAATAAAACACAAGTACAACAAATACAAAATTAACGTTAATTATCATTTGTCACCGAACCCCACCTCCTTGTCATACTATATAGCATTTCATTTTACATATCTCCCAGCTCTCCCAAACCTGTTCCACACTAATGGCGTGATATTATTTTAAAGCCTCCATAGTAATTTGCTATTATAGTTATATACGACTTTGAATACCAAGAGAATTTACATATTACTCAGAAATAATACCTTTAAAGGTCGCTGCACGAGTATGGATATAAATCCGTACAATCTGAATCCGGTCATTCATCCAATGAAATTACCTAAATATTGTCACGTGACCGAAAAAAATATTCCCCTATTTCTCCTCTCGAGTTAAAATTATTTCAACATTAAGCAAAATATCCGCAGAAAACCAACATAACCATACCAAAAAATATATATTACGAGTTATTTTTCCCTCAATTTTTTGTTTGTTTGCTTATTTATGACTTTTCGATTTTTAAAAAAAATTTGTTATTTTGTTATTATTGAAATTGTCATATGTATATTTATTATTATTGAAACTAAAAGCAAAGAGAAGTTGATAAGTAAAATAGACGAATTTACGGGAATTTATTTAGCATAAGGTCAAATAAGTTACTAACTTCATTCGGATTCGGATTGTACGGATTTATATCCATACTCGTGCAGCGACCTTTAAGGCGATTTTATTAAAGCAATTCACAAATATTGTATCGATCAACATATCGTTGAAATTTCAATCATTAAAATGCCATAAAATGTCAATAAAACGTCACAGAAATGTCATGCCAAAAATGTCAATGTCATAGAAACGGGAATATCTTGCTATATTTAAAAGCTCACTAGATATAAATATTTTTAATTGTTGATAATATTAGTTGCCACCAGCAAAGTATTTTTGGTAAATTTAGAAATTTAAATTCCATATTACACGGTAATCTGTTCATTTTATCTTGAAGACACCTAGGGAACAATTGTTGGAATTTGCAAGATGTATTAACTGTAGAGAAATATTTCTTCGGAAAGTTCGATATTACCCCGGTAAACAGATAAACAAATTTATATTACTCCTTTTTGCCAAAATGACCCCCACGCAATGCTTCAATCGACTTCAAATTTTGTGAACAAGTAGATGATAAATTGTCAAATTTATCAAACATAACAAAAAAATCGTCGGTCTCGTTTTTGAGAAAATCTGTTTGGTAGTTTTCTCTTCCACTGCAACCCCCTCTATTCTATACTCGAATGGACCTAAAAGTTAATACACACTGCTTATTACTGAAATCTATCTTTGTGCAAATTTTCGACCAAAACTATCAATATTTGTGAGAATGGGAGGCGAAACAAAAATAATAAAAATGTGCGACTGGAAGGACGGACGGACGGAAACGACATTTTTCTGATCGGTGTTTCGAGGTCCTGGTAACCTAATTCGCCGAGAAATTTGGAAAACTGGAACAAAATTATTTTGCGATTACAATACTTACCCAATATAACTTCGTTATAGTGGGAAAAGTAAAAAATTATTTCACAACTATCGTAATGCGTAGTAATAGCAACACTGACTGTCAAGGTTCAACATAAACTAAACAAATATATGTACTGATGTAAAAGAAAGGAAATTGACCATTTTATTTTTGTTAAAATTCGAAAAGTTTGCTAAAACAAAGGAATTATTTCAAAAAGTTAGAACGTAGATGTTTACGAGTCCAAACGACTAGGGCGTATAGCTGGGTCAATGTCATAAAAAAATGCCACTCGGAAATAAACCATTACGCATTTCAAAATTTTGAGCACAGCATAATACCTTAAATCATATAAATTCCAATAGTTCTACAAATTAAGAATCATTGTTTTTCTATAATTTTAAAATCACAGAGTTCTTCTTTCTTCTCTGGAAGTAGCAACATCATGCAATAAACAAGGCCATCTTTACCATGGGGCTATAAGGGCTGAAGCCCTAGAGCGCCACTAAATGTCCAAGACCTAGTCAATTTTAGAGAGCATATTTTTACTTGAATTTCATTTTTCACTTCAAAGGAAATGCAAACCGTTTTATTATAATAAGTTTATTCTATTCGTCGCTTGGAATGCACGAGTCGCGATAGTTATTGTATGTATTGTAAACCATCCCAAATTACTAATTACTACGTACTAATTACTAAGTACTAATTGTTCAGGTGAAAGACCCTTTTCTGCATTAAAAAAAAATTAATAACAGCCACACAAAAAAAAAAGTTTTCGACCCAGAAGAACGACCCCTACCCCTATGTATTTTGATGCGCTGAATCCGAATTTCAGCATAACATTTTTTTCGTGTCAATTTCCCGTTATCATCCGCATTTTACCCATATATGCGGGTTGAAAAATGTCAACGTATAATGGGGGTGATAACGGGAAATTGACACGATAAAAAATTTGTTTATGCTGAAATTCGGATTCAGCGCATCAAACTACATAGGGGAGGGAGGGGGTCTGTCCTCTGGGTCGAAAACTTTTTTTTTGTGTGGCTGTGTAATAAATTAGTGTTATGCAGTTATTGAATAGCGTTAATTAAGTGCCTCTCTTTCTAAATGCTGTTTGAACTTCAGGTCTTGTATTGTCTCTAGAATTTCATGGCGTCGAATGTACTGGGTTTAAAACAGAAGATGTGAATTTCATGGTGCCGAATGTCCTGGTTTAAAGCAGAAGATGATTCTGCACTGGAAAACTTTTTTTGCTTCGACAAAGGCGAATAATATTTTTAGCCCAGGGCGCCTAAATATATAAGAATGGCGCTGGCCATAAAGAAAACATTAACACACAAGACAACAATTAAAAAAATTGTGCGAAAAATAAAATAAAAATTCATTTAACTCATTTTTTCCCGAAATAAGAAAATTCACTAGTTTTTTTCAAATTTAAATTAACAGACGGTTTACTAAAAAATTGTTTCGCTGTTTTTCATCTAATCACGCATAACTTTTGAGATATTAATATTTCACGTTTGTTTTTAATTAACGAAAGCTAAGATATCGTGCATTTACTAAAAGTAGAATTTAAAAATTTTAACAGTTTTAATCAGTGTTGGCAAAACGAAAAAATTCTCAATCGTTATGGTATAGTTTTAGTCATTCTCTAAAATTTCGTTTCCGTTACGGGTTTGGGTTTCAAACCAAAAAAATATTTTTTTCCGTTGTTATAACGTTATCGCATTCATATTGTTATCGTTATAAACCCACCAGTAAAAAAAACGTAAAAATTTGTGCACGAATGGAAATTTTGAAAAAATTAAAAAATGGTTGTTATTTGTTCCACTTTTTTATTAAGTAGGTCTAGGTAAATCTTGAAATTCTTTAGCTTAATAATTTTAGTTCTATATTGGTCTAAATTTAAAAATATAAAAAAGTAAGAGTTATTCTTATTATTTAGTTCACAGCTTCATAGAAATTCACGAGCTTTATAGACCGGGAGCCGTGGAGTAGAAAAGTGTAACGATCAAGTACACGACCAAATTTTAGAAAATCAACATTTCAGTCTGGTTCAGAATACTGAAACTAAAAATTATTTTCTGGTGAGCACATCATGTATCTTTTAAGATTAGATAAAGAATTCGTTATAAAAAAAACGAGGAAGCGCACGCTTGAATTCCGTCTGAGATGATTTTTTGGTTGAGTATAGTTTTTATTTTTGTTAAGCTTATTTTTGTTACGTAAAAAACGATTTTGTATTGTGGTACATATATGTTTTATTTATTTTTTTCAAATAACGAAACGAAACAAAAATAAAAATTGTGTTATTGATTTAGATAACAAAACGATGATTTTGAGTATTTTGATATTTGATATTAGTGTAAAAAGACTAAAAATATTGTGGTTTCCGTTATAGCGTTACGTTATGATACCGTTATACCAACACTGGTTTTAATACAAAAATTTCAATTTATCGTTGATAATTTTTAATTTAAGGCGATAAATTGAAATTTTGTATTAAAAGTGTTAAAATATAATTTTTTAATTTTAGTAAATACACGATATTTTAGCTATCGTTAATTAAAAACATTCGTTTTTCACTATTTTAACAATTTTCTTACATAATTTAGTGAAACAGGAAAATTCGTTCTCGTCGCTCGTTCTCAATGTGTACCGACCGACCTTTACCAGTAAAAAAATTGTTTTGAACTTCACAAACAATTTTCAAAATGATTTCCATTTTCTAACTAGCACAGTTGAAGCCGTTTTCTAATGGTAGCAACCTTGTTGAAATTTCCTAAATTTTCTTTAATTTTGTTGCCGGTGTTATTGATTCGAGTAACCAAGTGCTCCCTAGCCTTAATGTTTGTTTTGTAGGTCTCCTGTGATCTCCTTTCAAATATTCCCATACATAAAAATTAAATGGTGTTAAATCTGGAGATCTAGGTGGCCAGCTATAGATCCGCTGCGAACAACCCATCGCTCTGGTTAGTTTATATCAAACCAATTTCGAACTTGCTTACATGTTGCGCGGAAGCTCCATCTTGGTAATACCAAGTTGTATCGAAAGACGTCTCGTGCTATTCAAAATTTGTTCGTCGGCATTGACTACCAAAATTTGTTGAATTTGGCTAACATTTTCATATTCTTAAGAGAACAATGTTCCTCCTTCTCGAAGTCTTCTGAGAACTGCTTCTAACATACTGTTGTCTGGTACCGGCCTATCTGGGTGACGGTTTGCGAATTCATGCTCTGCAGCTCGTCCATTTCCGTTACACAAACCATAAATAAAATGGATGCCGACGATTTCATCGAATGTATAGCGTGAACATTTTATTATTTTTGATTACAAACGCACAAACAAATTATTTTAAAAAGGTTAACAATGACTTATGTTTCTAAGGCTAGGTTCACACGGCATTTTTTTTTTTTTTTTTTTATTTTATTTTATTTATTTATTGTACTTTAACAATAATTTAGTATTAAAAGGAAAAGCACAGATGGAAACAGAGTAAACGGAACAAAAGAACAAAAATAAAATGATGAAGCTGCTTCCATTAGGCAGAAAAACCTTTTAAATTTTTTCAAACAATTTCCATCTCATGCATACACATTCTATTTTGAGCAATAGCTCATTTACAATAAAATGTACAGCAAGAGGTGAAATAATATTAAAATTTAACAATAATAATAATAACAATATTAAAAATAAATTTAAAAAAACCTGCGCATTGCCCATCAATCACGCCACTCCAAAAATGTTGACTTAAATAATTTGGCCGATCCTAAACTCTTAATTTCCAATGGAATTGAATTCCAAAGAGAAACTCCCCTAACGTAAAAGGATTTGTTTAGCGACCTACAACTATTTTTGGCCGGAATCAGGCGGAAGTTTGAGGAATGAGACCTGCTAAAAAGTAACTTCCTATAAAGATAACAAGGCTTCTTAGCTTTGAGAAGTTTAAAAATAAAAAGACAAACGCAAAATTCGTAAAAGGTAGATAAACTACATCCTAAAACAAGGCTAGAGTAGGCAGAAATATGATCGAATTTCCTAATACCAAAAATAAACCTAGTACATGCATTGAAACATCTTTGGAGAACGTTCATATTTTCCTGAAGCATACCGAATAAAACTACGTCACCATAAATAAAATGAGGAAGAAGATAAGACAAAAACATTTTTTTCCTAAACTGACTATCAGAAAATCCTACTACTTTATACAAACAACTAAGCATACCAAAGACCCTCTTACTAATACTAACTAAATGGTCACCCCAAGAAAGAGTTTTATTAATAACTAACCCTAAATCTCTAACAGTATTTGAATACCTAATTAGCGAACCCTGCAGAAAAATACCTGGAAAGGACGAGGTGTCTAACGATTTTTTATAAATTATGATCGACTGAGATTTATTCGCATTTAAAACGAGCCTATTAGAGACCGACCAACTAGCGATATTACTTAAGTCTTCATTTATCAGAGAAATATTCCTATCAATAGAACCCTGATCTAAACGACTATTTTTATAAATTTGGACGTCATCAGCGAAAATGTGAAATGAACAATGGTGAATAGAGGATTCCATGTCATTAATGTACATAGAAAACAATAGAGGACCCAGCACTGAACCCTGAGGAACGCCGGAAATTACAGGAAGGAAATCAGACAAAGAATTGTCGAAAAAAGCTGCCTGAGAACGATTAGAAAGATAGTTAAAAATTAGTCTGGCAGCGGAAACCGAAAATCTAAACTGAGATAAGAGTTTGTTAAAAAGAATTCTGTGATTAATAGAATCAAAGGCCTTAGAAAAATCTAACAAAGTTAAAGAAGTCAATTCCCTATTATTCATATTACGCCTAATATCATCACATACATTTAATAACGCAGTAGAAGTGCTATGAAATTTTCTAAACCCAGATTGGAAGAAACTAATTAAACTATTGCTATTTAGATGCGATTGAATTTGAGTTTTAACAACTATCTCGAAAGCTTTAGAGAGAGAACTTAAAATGCTAATTGGCCTCAAATGGGATAGCTCTGAAGGATTACTAATCTTTGGGATGGGTATGATTTTACTTAGCTTCCACTGATCTGGATAGGAAGAGGATGTAAGAATAAAATTAAAAATATGTAACAAATATTTTGAGACGAAAGGGAAAACTCGCTTAACGAATTTTAAATTGACGTTATCCAGACCAGAAGATTCCGACTTAACATTCCAAATGGCAGACTGTAAATCCTCGGGAGAAATATTTGAAAACGAAAACGAATTAGAGGACGCATTAGAGAACAAATCGACGGTACTACTTCCCGAGTTCAAACTAGAGCAAAAATAACTATTAATATCATTGGGCTTAAACACTCCACTAGAACTACTCTTGCATCTGCCTAGGCCTAAATTACGAACATTACGCCAAAAAACCTTGGGAGGAAGGGAGGGGTCTAACTTGTCCTTAAAATAATTACGTTTAGCAATCCGAATTAACCCTACAACTCTATTACGAGCCTGCTTATAATCTAAATGAGACTGACTATTAGCACAGATAAGAATATCAGATGTTTCAAGCAGAACAAGTTTTTGGCAATTCAATCTGGAACCCAAAACCTGAAACTCAAACCAATTTAAATTATTTATACTGAGGTTCCATCTAGCCTTTAATAGAAGAAAGACAGTTAGTAGAGACACATGTTAATAAGCTCATTATTTTTTAGATGATTTCGCCAATTTTTGCTGTAAAAAATTACAATTACAATTTTTGCTTTAATAATTTTACTTTAAAATTTAATATAACAAATAAATTGTTCAATAAAAGCAAATATTTGTTCAATAATATTTATATTTATTTACGATAGATGGTGTTAAGTGACTCATTTTTGTATTATTTTGAGTCCAAGATAAAATATTACAGACACATTTAATATTGGGTTCCAGTTCATAAAACCGCAAAATCATTCGGGCTTGGTTCATCTGATATTCTTATCTGTGCTATTAGGATACCGTTTCCATAAACGATATTTACTAACTCTAATACTTATGGCATTCGAAACCTCCTGAGACAACCAAGGCGGAGATTTTGCTTTGAAAGTAACCTTTTTAAGCGGAACGCAACTATCAAAGACCAAACTAATATACGAGTTGAAAAATTCTACTTGGGTAGTTGACGAACTAAGGCAAAAAATATCCTCCCAAGGAACCGAATTACAAACTAAGTAAAGGCGGGAATTATCTATACTAGCAAAATCTCTAAAGCTAAAACTGTTAGGCTTAGGTGGAGAGTAACAATTCACAGAAAAAACTAAAAGATCATGATGGGATCCCATACCGAGAGACAACTGATTGAAAAAACAAATAGAGTTATCAGTAAAAGAGATGATATGGTCAATAAGGGAATAAGAGGCACCGCTAGCGGTTGGACAATAAAACGTCGGCGCCACAGTGTTGTGGACGGATAAATTAAGACTATTTAGAAGATTCAAATAATCACGAGGGAAGCCGGAATTTTGGAGTATATCGAAATTGAAGTCAATTGATATATATATTTCATCGAATCTACAAGAGAAATAACTAAACAAACTTTCTAAGTCTACAAGGGACTTTTTAAATTGGGCAATTGTACTGCACGTTTCTTACAGTATTCAATTTTAAACGTTCAGTCAGCGGGATGTTCACACGGTAAATTTTTATTCGTGTAAAAATGAATAGCCGCAGTTTTCATACGGCAATCACTCTGAGTAGACGTTTGTGACGGATTCACGCTTAGTTTTACTTTTATACTGGTATCGAAGACGCCAACGGCTTCGCTGTCGGCGTAATAGAAAATTTTGGGTTCATCCTATAAAATGCTAAAAGGGAAATCAGGGAGTGTACTAAGGTACTATTGTAGGTATGTAAAACCAAAGGAAATCCTATACGCGCTAATCACTGCCTTGTAAAATGTAAATAATCTGGACATTCTTGAATAATTTCGAATAACCTAGGAAATTAGAGACATACATATCGAAATTTCGAGAAATCAAGTAAATATCATGATGTAGATTTATATGTGTAACTCTGCAAGTTCCCACAACTCAAAGCTAAGCGCAGAACATTGCCATACAAAATTTGAATAAATTGGAAAATCTTTGAAAATCTCGAATAATCCTAAAATGTCGAAAAACTTTAAAAATCTACAATAAACCGCGGAACAATCTCGATTAAAATCGTTAATTTAACATTATAGAATTTCTTATTTTTGCATGAGATATTAAATTTACAAAAATCAAATACCTTCTCTTATGCCTTTTCTTGGGATACTTATGTGCTGTGGATTATGTGGTGGTAGCAGGACCTTTAAAATATCTCGCCTTTTCACTTGTAAAAAAGCGACATATAAAATTTCATGCATGAATACTGATACTCGAAGGTCGATGGCGACAAATTCGAAAGTTTGCCCTTCAGCTTTGTGCACTGTCCTGTCATGGCAAACGCTTGTCGAATAGGAAATTGATATCTTCGCATTGTGCATCCAAGTTGGCATTTGCTGGTGTGATATCTAGTGTGATTCTTGCTATATGTACTTGTCGGCCAGATATGCTCGGTTACAATTAATCCATTGCGTTCCATTGCATAGACCTTTCCAAGACAACTAAATTGCGTAATAACATGATGATTGTGTTCGTTTTTAATTGCAATTCATGTGGTGGCAAATCGGAAATTCCGATGGAGGTTAGAAATGCAGAGGTGAATTGGAGTGCTCTTTCTGGCTGATCTTTGACTGAATCAGAGCTTTTATATACTTTGAAATCTCCAGCCAGTTGGTCGATAATTTCGGCATTGATATACCTACGACTTTTTTCAGTGGCGCTGGTATAAGGGCAATTTCCGAAACACTTCGTTAATTAGATTGCCATTAGGAGATCCTCCGGTAATTTTATTTATCAAACTGGTTCATCGGAAGTTTTCCGTCTCCTAATTGCAACAAATAATTTGCGAATTCTATCTGTTCGACATCGACACGGTATATTATCCACCAGTAAAAATGAAGTAAAGTGTCTTCAGAGGTTACTTCGTTTAATTGATAGATGCGGCACCTCACTTTGGTTGGCTCTTGGCTGAACGGGCAAGCATTGACGAAAATCACCACCCGGGATTTCCCGGTTTTCGATTTTTTTTTTATATACATACTCGTTTAACTAAGTACATAACGGCATAGGAATAATATATTACAGTAAAACCTCGGTTTGAGAGCCTAATTGGGAATTATCCTGTCTCTGATTTCCGATTTCCCTTACATCTGAATGTAGAAAGCTTAAATATCCCGTATATATGCAAGTTTATCCATCAATAACATTAATTTACCGACCAAACAGCTGAGTGGTTAAAGCTGTGGCGTCTGGATCGGGAGGTACCGGGTTCGAATCCCGATAGGGGCGGGATGCAGAAGGGATTTTTCATCATCTGATTACGATCGGTGATGACGATGAACACAACTATGACCCCTGTTGAGAGTGCAGAATCCATGGGCCGACCCATCTTTCATGTCAGCACTATAGGCTGGCGGCATGAAGCAATGCAATGTGCAGGTGGTTTATACAAAACGGGTCTATAGCCGTACGTCCTCGATTTGGCAACTAATGCGTAAAGTAGGACGGGAAAAAGTTAACTGCGAAAGAGTTGGGAGTGCCTTGAGCCCCAGAAAAGATTGCATAAAATAAAACGAAAAAAAAAAAAAAAAAAAAATCAGGCCGATTAGGAATGAACTTGGTTATAGGTTATAACTTATTCAATTATGATGAAATTCAGGATGCAAGATGGAAATGGGATTCTAAAATAATTTTGCATACAGTATTGGAAAATGGCCTATTAAGAAGAAACATAAACATTTCTTAACAGATTATGATGAAATTCGGCATGCACTACGGAAATGGGATTCCGATAAGATTTTTACATTAAGTTCTGGAAAATGGTCAATTAGGAAGGAACTTGGTGATTTCTTAAACGATTATGATGAAATTCAGGATATATGATGAAAATTGGATTCTAATATGAGTTTTATATTAAAATCTGAAATATATCCCATCAGCAATGAACTTAGGTGTTCCTTTACTGATTATGATGAAATTCGGCATGCACGACGGAAATGGAATTCTAAAATGAGTTTTAGATGAAGTTCTGGAATATGGCCAATTAGGAAGGAACTTGGTGTTTTCTTAACCGATTATGATGAAACCTGATTTGCAGCATGAAAACTATAAAATGATATTTAGAAAATGTTCTGGAATATTGCCAATTATGAAGAAACTGGGTTATTTCTAAACCGATTATGATGAAATTCGACAAAATCGGTAAAGAAATAACTAAGTTCCTTCCTAATTGGCCTTATTATAGAACTTCATTTTAAAAATCATTTTAGAGCCCCATTTCATCATAATCCGTTAAGAAACGACCAAGTCCTTCCTAATTGGCCTTATTCCAGGACTTCACGTAAAACTGGTTTAAGAATCCCAGTTCCATCATACATCGTGAATTTCATCATAATCGGTAAAGGATCGCCAAGTTCATTCATAATTAGCCAATTTCCAGAACTTTGAGTAAAAATCATTTTAGAATCCCATTTCCATCAGGCATCCTGAATTTCATCATAATCGGTTAATGAATAACCAAGTTCCTTCCTAATTGTTCATTTTCCATAACTGTTTGCAAAAACAATTTTAGAATCCCATTTCCATCATGCATCTGAATTTCATCATTATCGCTAAAGAAATCATCAAGCTCCTTCCTAATTGGCCATTTTCCAAAACTGTATGTACAAATATCCCGTTTCCATCGTGCATACCGAATTTCATCATAATAGGTCATATCCCAGAATTTCATCTAAAACCCATCTAGAATCTCATTTCCGTCGTATATGCCGAATTACATCATAACCGGTTAATAAATAACCAAGTTTATTCCTAATCGGCCTGAATTTGACTTAAAAATCATATTAATTGATAAACGTATGGATATTTAAATTTTCTACATTTGGACCTAAGGGACAATCGAAAATCAGAGACATGCCAATCCCCAAATAGGCTATTAAACCGACTGAACCAAACATTATTTATAATTGAATTAAATAAAAAAAAGTAATTATGAAAAAAGCATGGGTTTTATATGCCACCTAAACTAAATGGTATCAAAATCTTCAAAACCGGTTTTTACAATAATGTGGGACCTTATGACATTGACAATATATTATTGTTTCATCTATGCTTCATTATGATTGTATTTTTGTTTTAAAGTACGAAAAAAAATAGCAATGACTCTATCTCTCTAATCAATGCCTATGTATTAAAGGCCGTTTTAGTAAAACGCTACCTATGTATGTGTTATAGGATAACAAACAAAAATATTTCCATACAAATCGTTGAAAGTTGTATGAAAAAAAAATTTTTTTTTTGACCATTTTGCGTTTCGTATTAAATAACTTTTTAAATACGGCCAAAAATGATTTTCGATTCCGTTGACAGTAAACTCTAATATGTAATTATAATATTGGGCGAAAAAAAAATTAATATTAGTTAATATTTTGCATATTTTCATTCAACACCATTTCACAGTTTTTTTAAATTTTTCGCGAGAGAGACTAAAATTAAAATAAAAAATAATAACCAAAACAAAATGTAAGAAAACAAAATATTTTGGTTGATTTTCTTTAGTATAGTGCAGCAACGCACGATGATCGGTTGTGCCTGTACAATGTTGTGTCCCGAGGTGGGGAAATTTTATTTCAGTTTAAAGAGAGAAAATAAAAAAGCGATGGTTTATTTTAGTACCTTCCTGATTATGCTATTAAGACATGAGAAATGCGTAATACTGTTTTTATATTCAACTTTTTCTTGTGTACGAATGATTACTGGAAATTAAGTAGACAACTGAATTAAAATATTAGTGTATCAAAAATTATCACTGAAATTTCTTGTATTTTTGAAAAATTCTAAATTCATTATTTATTTATCGATTTGCTTATAATTAACCACATGAATTTATTAAATGTGTTAATAAATCCAATACAAAATTATTTATCAGTACTGTAAAGTGTCATATAATTATAATGGCTTCCACAATTAATCTGCCGAAAGCAAATTCGCGCAAATAGTTTGAATTTTTTGAGTGAATTAATTTGTATTGTAAATTTTGTATTGGATTTATTAACACATTTAATAAATTCATGTGGTTAATTATAAGCAAATCGATAAATAAATAATGAATTTAGAATTTTTCAAAATACAAGAAATTTCAGTGATAATTTTTGATACACTAATATTTTAATTCAGTTGTCTACTTAATTTCCAGTAATCATTCGTACACAAGAAAAAGTTGAATATAAAAACAGTATTACGCATTTCTCATGTCTTAATAGCATAATCAGGAAGGTACTAAAATAAACCATCGCTTTTTTATTTTCTCTCTTTAAACTGAAATAAAATTTCCCCACCTCGGGACACAACATTGTACAGGCACAACCGATCATCGTGCGTTGCTGCACTATACTAAAGAAAATCAACCAAAATATTTTGTTTTCTTACATTTTGTTTTGGTTATTATTTTTTATTTTAATTTTAGTCTCTCTCGCGAAAAATTTAAAAAAACTGTGAAATGGTGTTGAATGAAAATATGCAAAATATTAACTAATATTAATTTTTTTTTCGCCCAATATTATAATTACATATTAGAGTTTATTGTCAACGGAATCGAAAATCATTTTTGGCCGTATTTAAAAAGTTATTCAATACGAAACGCAAAATGGTCAAAAAAAAAATTTTTTTTTCATACAACTTTTAACGATTTGTATGGAAATATTTTTGTTTGTTATCCTATAACACATACATAGGACACGCCATTTTTGTTGGTGCTTACACGGCCTTTAATACATAGGCATTGCTCTAATCTAAATTAGTAGTATTGGTGTATTTATAGGTCAGTTATGGATACACACAAAACCAACAAAAATGTCTATACACATTTTTGTTGGTTTTGAATTTTTCATACACAGCAATAGCATTTCAATAATATGAAATGTGTTAGAGTAGGATAAAAATGTACACGTGTACAAAACCAATACAAATGTCTATTATTGTTTGGTTTTGTTTCTTGTATTAAGTTCCCCCCTTAATACAAGAAACAAAACCAAACAATAATAATAATAATCCTCCAGATATTAATTTTTTTGCATTTTTTTTTTTTTACTTTAAAAATTCATTTAGTATCTGAAGAATATATTTCCAAAGTTTCAAGACCAACAGAAAGTCCTAAAGATCCCTAGGAAGTCACCGAAGTGATGCGAAATAATGCGTTCTCTTCAAGAACGAAAATTTCAATCGAGTTTTTCTTGAAACGTGTTTTTTTGCGCGCCGTGGAGTGTAACTCAAAAAGTAATAGACCAGTCAACTTGAAATTTTGTACACATATTGTTTAGCTTATGGGCCTTTGCACAAACCTAAAATTTCGTATAAATTGTTTAAACAAATATTGGTTTTAACGAATTGTTTATAAAGAAACACGTGTTTTTTTTCTTTTTGTCCTCTAATTTTCAATTTTATTATTTTTTTCAACTTTTAGGTTCATGCAAATCGGAATGAATTATTTTAATAAAAAAAATTTGTTTCGTTGATTTTAGTTAACTACAAGGACCTGGGCGTTCCACGGCGTAAATTTTAGTAGTCTAGTTCGAGCACCTCTAGCTCCGCCATTTTGTTTTTTTTCACAAATAAAAAATTTTTTTTGTATTCATTTAAACGTCAATATTATTATGCAATTTGTTTCATTGCAATAAATGGTCTCAATTTTTTGTAAAAAATTATTGAAAAACCAGTTGTCTGGAGGAGGTTCCACCCTTAATTGGTTGATCTCGCATATATATTTAGGCGACTTCTAACGTTTTATCGTAAGTGTTTACTGGCGATCGACGCGACGTCTGGAACTTCACCGGTGAAACATTTTTTTCGTATGATAGTAGTACTTGTATATGTGTTTATACTATGGTGCATGGAAACGCTTATTAGGGTAGAGTTTCGTTAAATCCAAATAAACTCGACGAATATTGTTCGTTTGAGTTATCTATTTGTCAAAGATTTTTAAAATTAAAAATGGCGCTTCGCATATTATTATTTATACATATTTCCTCAAAATAATTAAAAAAATACACAAAAATGTCGTTGTCAACGTAATGACGATATACCAGGGCGAAATAAAAAATTTGGTTTTGTTCAATATGCAATTTTATTTTTGTATTCCATCGAAATATTTTTCTTTATCTGTAAATCCTAACTCTGTTCATAGAAACGGTACAGGTTAGCGCCGCCATGTTTTTAACTCAACGAAACCTAAACCTATTTGAACTCGGTATATGGAAACATGGTATATATCTAGCAAGGAGAACTAGAATACAAATTTGTGGAACGGAATTTTTCAGCGAGAAAACGCAATGTGGGAAAAATAAAAATTCCGTTCCAATCCAATTCATTTCACTATACCGGAATCTACATACTGATACACTTAAATATCTCGGAAAATAAGCACTCTACGAATAAAATGGTATAGATCAAAATTTAATTATTCCGCGGGGAAATACATTAGTGTTAAAATTATCCCCCCCCCCTCTCCTTGTAGGTCGGGCGATGGGTAACTTTGAAACTAAAATAGGAGCCCCTATTTTTTATTGCAGATTCGGCACGGTTGAAAACAGATGATTACATTATTTTTCAGTATTTTTTCGAGATTTTCCAGGATTTTTTTTTCAGTATTTTATTTTTCGAGATTTTATTTTTCAGAATTAAAATTTTCGGGATTTTATTTTTCGGGATTTTAATTTTCGCAATTTAGATTTTCGGTATCCCAATTTGTAATAAAAAATAATTATCACAGATTTCGGATACAGCCAAAGAGCTCGGCTAACCGCATCTAAGTTTGTTTATTTCAAGAATTTGATTTATTACGTTACCGAAATATAAATAAAAACGGCAAAAACAAAAGAATAGTTTTCAATGTTTCCTTTTTCCTCCACTTTCATTATGATAATTTTCACTAAAATCTCGCTCATTTTTAAAATGTTATCAGTAGCTCAGGCACTCACCAGAATCATACGGATATTTTCCGAATATCTATTCTTTCTTCTATCTATTGGTAGCTTCATCGCTTTAGCCCATCCCAGTTCCGACCAATAAAAGGGAATAGGGTGTAGCATATCATTCGTGACACTAAAAGTATGAAATATTGAAGCCATAGAATAAACAAAGTAGTTCTACGTCAAAAACAAAAATTCGGTATTTAGATACAAAGAATCTTAATTAAAAATGTTTTCCTCGAAAAAAATTGAATATCGTCAATTACAGCGCCTTTTATCATGAATCGAGAAAAATGTTTCAGTCAAATCCTACGTATTTTTAGCCGTAGAATCTGAATCTGCAATAAAAAGTAGGGCAATAATTTTAGTTTCAAAGTTACTCCCCGCCCCACCTTCAACTTCAAGGAGGTTCAATTTTTCAATTTTAACACTAATGTATTTCCCCCGCGGAATAATTAAATTTTGATCTTTACCATTTGTTCGTAGAGTGCTTATTTTCCGAGATATTTGAGTGTATCAGGTAAAAAAATCACCCATGATTATTCGATAAGATTTATACTGCAAAAAAACGTGCGGTACAATGCCGTGTGAACCCAGCCTAACGATTAAAAACCAATACGTTAATTAACGATTAAAAAGTGTAACAAATACAACATTATTTACTAAATTGTTTTTTTTTTATTTAAATACGTTCAAAAACGATTGCTTTGGTTTTTCATAATACATTTTTTTACTTATAACGACGACTTTTAGGCATCTCAACTCAAGCGAAGCGCTAGAGCGAGAAAGATGCATTATATCTCCGCTATTGATGTCTGTTAACAAGTATTAAGTCGAAAAGTACTTATCCGATTTTCATGAAACAAAGACAGACTTATAGACCTTGATCAGATAAGAAAAAAATGGTATGGCAAAGATCTTTAGGTGGCCGGACTCCAAAGTTATAGACGCGTAAAGATTTCCTTTGCAATATACATTCATGTAAAAAACAAAAACACTAAAAGTACATAATAGAATACATACTATGTTCAAAATTTTTTTTGCCCTTGAATGAAGAATGAAAATGTTTTTGTTTGAATGTATATAAAATAATTATGCTTACAAGTCCAATTATTACGTAATATAAAAGCTTTGTTTATACTTCTTTATTGTAGGATTGGTGCCTAACGGTATATGTAGATATTATTATATAGACGGCATTGTTGAGATGCCGGTAATGCGATTACATCTTGTAATGGGTTTCCTACTTTTTTTTCAAGAAGTACAAATAGTAAAATATTATTACAAGAATTCGCTTATAGCGAACATTTAAGGGACAGAATTTCTTGTTCACTATAGACTTTCAAAACGTTGAGATAAATGGTTTTAGACCATCCAAATTTTTCATCATTTCTCACAGGTTATAATGAACCTTGTTCCTTATAAGAAAAATTAACCCAAAACAAAAGAAATAAAGAGGGTTTATTTAAAAATAAATTTTATTAATTATAAACAACTTATACTTGTACATACATTCATATACGTAACGATTAAGCCTTAATAATCCAGAACATAAATTACACAAGTCGTATTTTATTTGACCAAGGAATTGGAATTCAATTTTGGTCAAATAAAATGATCATGGAATTAATGTTTGGAATTCGATTGGTTTTCAAAGGTTGGTAGCATTTGTGGTGAAATACATTTTTTTTGCGAATAAAATATTGGTATGTGTATTTGTTTACATTTAGCGTGTTTAATAAATATTTTTTTTACTTTTAATTGCCAAATAAATAGTCAAAGTAACACAAAATTTCACACAGCCAACCTTTAGAACTAAAAAATGTGGGCTAGGGCACCCAGCGTGAACGACTTAACTAAATTAAATAAGTACGTAGTAAGCATGATAAACCAATTTAAGTAGGTATGATCAAGCGCATGTATTGCTATCTCTTTCACTAAAAAATTCTGTCATTTGGTGCTTTTTTCTTGATATACTATTTTTATAAACACTAGTTCATAGCAAACAAAAACAAATCGAATTGTTTTGCGGTGATAATTTTTGTGAAAATTTTGTCAAAACAAAGAAGCCTTGTGATTTTATCGCACCGAATGACGATATGCGCAAGAAAAGACGAATTTGAAACAGCTGTTAATCAGACCTTATTCAATTGGTTTATCATGCGTAGTATGCATACAATTTCAAGTACTTATGGGCCTGTTTGATAATTCGCACGGTGCAGTGCAGTGCATACTACATATTTTCCTTGTATACTTTGAATTATTTTCTTGTGGTTAAATAAAGGATAAAATGTACACTACACCGCACCGTGCGAATTATCAAACATACCCTATATTACAGTCGATCCTCGAGTTACGTCGTTTTGATTTACGTCATTTCCGAGTTACGTCGTTTATAAATTACTCCTTTGATTTGAGTTACGTCGTTTTTTGCGTTGAGTTACGTCGTAAAAAAAAACTTACCTGAGGATTTTGAATATTTTTATGGGCGCATATTATTTTCTATTGTTTTGTAATATGTAGTAGATAAAGGAAGGAAAAAGAAAACAATAGTAAATTTCTAATATTATTTTCTCTTCCTTCCTTTACCTTCTAACATAACACAAAACAGTAACCATCGAAAATAATAATATGTAATTGGAAAAGAAGTTTTAATTTTTTTTTTTATGGTATTTGTGATATAAGCGATCAAAGGACTTTGTACATACATTTTTGTTAGTATACAGATAATATATTATGTATGTATATAGTAAATATTTTTATTTTTAGTTAAAGTGTACATTATTTTCGGTATTGCTTTTATTTATTTCTCAATTTTTTTCGACTTACGTCGTTTTGACTTACGTCGTTTTGACTTACGTCGTTTTGACTTACGTCGTTTTGACTTACGTCGCGTTTTCAAGAACGTATCAACGACGTATCTCAAGGATGACCTGTACATACAATTTGTTGATAACCCGCCGTCTACACTATGCAAATTCACTGATATTTTCTATCGACAATTTTATGTTTGTATATGTTTTTTTCAATGATTTGACAAATATTTCCCCAAAAAATATCATAGCTAGGCATTTCACTATCATAATAATATCTTCAAATGTCAAGCAAAATTGTTTCATTACTATAAAAAAATTAGTTGTTTTTTAACACGTGCCATTTGTGGTTAGGTTAAAAAATAATTAGTACGTTTATACTTAGGATTCAACCTACGTTATTTTCTCCTTATTAATTATTATAGATTTTGAATAATTTTCCATGAAACATACATAATCGAAAATGATTATTTCTACACTATATAATTCAATTGAACCTAAAAAACAACAATAAATTTGTATGAGGATAAGATAACACGACCGCAGTATAAAAAGGTAGTAAATTTGTCCAAGTTTTTTTATGTTCAACAGCGCTTCCAGATGTTTCTACTTTATTTTAATTTTGTATATATTATGTATTTCGTAGATTCCTTATTTTTTCTTTACATCTTTCAACATTTACGTTTAGTTAGTCCGCTATTTGTTGTAAAACAGAAGTTTTTGTGTCGACCCGTCTGTAATTTTTATAGGTTATCTTCCATAAAACTTCATTTTTGCGGTACAAGTCGATTAATCGCACTGCACTTTCGCTATTAAAAGACAAACAATTGTATTTAGGTTGTAATTTTTTGTTATATTGCGATGTTCTAACTTGAGAGAACAATTTCAAATGGCAAAACATAACCTCAAGCATTAATTTTTATGACATTTCATAATAATTTACTAATAAAATTACGTGAAATAGCCTCCTGATAATTTGCTAATAGTTGCCGTCTTACTTTGGTAAAAGTTATTCCTATCCGGATAGGAATGAAATTTTGCCCAAAGTAAGAGCAATTCTTATTCAGAATAATTTTTTGTTTTACTTTCAACAGTTGGTACCAAGCTCTAAAATATAATTTATTATTTAGAATTTTAACAAATATAAAATAATGATATCAAATTATTGAATAAGCTATAATTATTCCAAATGATAATTAATAAAATTTAATATTTTGATTTATCGAAAAATTGAAAATTGTTATTTACTACCAATTCATAAAACTAAATATATCTAATATATGTACTCTAGTGGTAAACATTACAACTAGGAGAAGAAGAGAATTTTGCTATTCCTTCTTCTCAGCGGAATGAATCTCTTCATTCCGGAATGAAAATACACGGCATTGTTGTTGTAAAATTGCCAAAGTAAGACTACAAGTGTCAAAATGCATATAATATACACAAACATACATTGATAAAATGTATATCATGATAGAAAATATTAGTGAATTTGCATAGTGTAGACGACAGGTAACTAACTTCATATTATTTATTTTGGAAAAAATCGGTTAGCTTAGATTGTTTTAAATTTGTTTGTGATAAAGGGGGTGTAAATCAGTTTCGGTTCCATCACCAATGTTCAAAGCCAACCTAATTATTTTTAAAGAATTTTCCTCTTTAGCACGACTTGGCTGTTCATATTCTTCTACGTCCGACGAATCTTCTTCCTGAGTGATTTCATTACAAACTTGGTTCAATATATCATCGGGGAAGGTAAGTTTGCCCTTTTCAAAATCCCGAAATCAAAATACCGTTTTTTAAAATCTCGCTTTTCAAAATACAGAGGTAGACATTCGTTTAAACGCACTATGTTTTTTGAATATAGTTCTAAGAAGTAAAGTGTTTTGATTTTTTTCAAGTAGTCTAAATTGTGACTATCATCTTAAATCTGTTGCTAAGATAAACCATTAGTAAAAATTTTAATGGTTTACTTTAATAACTTGAAAAATCTAAATTTCTAAACGCACTTCTGATAATGTACTAAAATAAAAAACAAAATTGGCAATTTTTCATATATGTATGTATTATTTTATTTAATATTTGGTCTGGCCCCCACCTTTCTGAATAACTTCGAAAATTCGAGTAAGCATTGAATTTGTTAAATTTTTGAGGGTTTTTGGATCAGTTGTGGCCAAACATTCACGTATGACACTTTTTAAATCTTTAATTGAATTATATTGCTGTTCATTTCCATAAACTTTTCGGGGACGGCCATATAGAGGTTTTCGATAGGATTGCAATCAGGACTATTGCCTATCCAAGATCTCAGCTCGGCAGAAAGGTCTAATTCGCAAAGAAGCTACACGAAACCCGCTATCATGCAGCCCATTGGATCTTCCTGTGACGACCCGACACATTGCCCGTATTTTGAATAGTTCACCGAATATAAAACACGGAAAAAAAATTATAGGAGAAATTTCTATAATTTATAGGAGCCCACAGGAATATGGCCTAATATAGGAAAGCATTTTACTATAACACATAGTTAATTTAAAGAGATGCTAATACAAATTGTTACCATTAAAGTAGTAAAATATACCATACAAATACACTACATACTTCAAAAAATTAAAGGAACACTAATTTTTTTCAATTTTTTTAGTGGTTTTTAAAGAGCTGTATCTTTGTAAAATACGGTCGTACAGAGATGAAAAGAAAAGCGTTTTAAAGCTTCAAATCTCTAGTTTTGAAACTTTTGAGCGGAAAATTTTTGTGAGATACCGTTATCACGCAATCATAAGAAAGAGCGCGAAATAAAAAAATTGGATTTTTTTTTTTTTTTTTGTAAGGATAAATTTGCTCGGGAATTTTTTTTTAAGTAAAACCAATGCATAGCCTGTTAATTAGGCGTAAATTTAATTTCATTCTGGTCTCTCTATGTCAACTTTTTGCTGAGATATCTAACTTTGAATCAAAAAGATCCTTTTGCCTTTGATCATCGATATCTCAGCAACCAATGATTGCACAGTAAACTTTAGGGCAGCCTTGAAAACTTCAGTAAATTTCCTATAAGACCCTTTAATGATTAGTTGAGAACAAATTTTTTTTCACCCTCAATACTGATTTGAAAAAAGTACAAAAAAACGACTTTTTAGATTGTCTTAGTAAATCTACCGTTACTTTACAAATATTGATGAAAAGACTAATGTTGCCAGGTCATTTTACAGTTTAATGTACTCCTAATAGCCCTGTATTATTTTCAAATTGATCCATCCAACCGTTTTCCCGGACAGATTGATCAAAGTTTTACAAAACAATTAAAGGAACCTTAGGAACCTAGTGCCACTTGACACTGAATAGTTGTTTCCGAAGTAATTTTTTACGCTGAATCCGAATCTGGGCTCAGAATTGCTCTACCACGTCAGGTTTATGAGATATTCTAGCCTAAAAGTGCAAAAAACACTGTTTTTTGACATATTTGAGGTTATCTAGCACCACGATTTTTTTTTTCTTCAAAAGTTCATGTATGGGATCTTATAGTACAAGTCTTCTTCTTTCAAATACCTTTGAGTTTGCTCAAATATGTTTTTTTTCGCCGAGATATCGCATTTTCAAAATTGCATGTTCGTGAATTTGTCGGTATACTGTATAATACACTATCTTTTATACCTAATGCACTTTTAGTTAGAATATCTCATAAACCTAACGTGATAGAGCAATTCTGAGCCCAGATTCGGGTTCAGCATAAAAAATTACTTTGTAAACAACTATTCATTGTCAAGTGGCACCAAAATTTTTAAAATTTTGCAGGGTTGTTTTTATGCAGAAAAATTCACGAATATGCAAATTTGAAAATGCGATATCTCGGCGAAAAAAACTGATATTTGCGCAAATTCCATAAAAACTGCATTGCTACATAACCTCAAATATGTCAAAAAACAGTGTTTTTTGCACTTTTAGGTTAGAATATCTCAAAAACCTGACGTGATAGAGCAATACTGAGCCCGGATTCAGATCCAGCGTGAAAAATTGCTTCGGAAACAACTATTCATTGTCCAGGGGCAAAATTTTGCAGGGTAGTGTTATTATGGAACTTGGCAATTTCTCATCCGATTTTAGTGAAATTTGGTATGCGTTATTGAAATGGGATTCTAAAACGGCTCGTTCATGAAGTTCTGCAAAATGGCCAACTAGGGAGGAACTTGGCCATTTCTTATTCGATTTTGATGTAATTCAGCATGTACGATGGAAATGGGATTCTAAAGTGATTATTGAATAAATTTCTGGAATATGGCTAACTAGGATGGAACTTGGCCATTTCTTAACCGATTTTGATGAAATTTGGTATTCCCAATGAAAATGGGATTCTAAAATGATTATTGGATAAAGTTCTGGAATATGAAAATTATTATATACTAGAGCCGCCGTGGTTTCCATTATAAGTTTATTCCGAAGAAATTATTAATTGAAGGTTACAGTACCTTATTGAAGCCACAAAACAAATAAACGAAAAATTAAATTTTAAAAAATAAATCAAATTTTCCAAATATTTTGTTTTTATTTAAAAATATTAACGTTTTCGATCACTCTGTGTGATCATCATCAGATATATCTTGCAACTAAAATATTTTATTGAAAATTTAAATTACATTGACATACTGTAATTAATAGAATTCTGTATATCAGCAAGTACATATACTAGAGTGCTAGATTCTAAATGTCAACGAAATGTAAACAAACAAAATATCTAAAATTTAACTAATGACACACCATGTATATAAACAAAAAAAAAATAGAAATGTTTAACAGAAATTAATTAGTTCAAAATCGCATTGGCTACATTGAAAAGATTAGAACAAATTGGACTCATCTCATTATTCATCAGCTTATCCTTGTATTTTTCCATCAAAAGTGATTCGTGTGCATCAGCGATATAAATACATGGATAGGGGATTGATCAAAAATCACATTGATTTACGTCACTAAAAATGGAGCAAATTTTATTGTATAGTCTTACTACTCTTTTATATACTCCTCTTTATCAAAAAAAGTATTTCCGAATAAGTGCCGTACTTGAATAAATTTCATTTCGAAATTTTTTGAAACAGATTTTTTTTTAAATTGAATGGGATAAATATTGGATAATGTTTAATTATATTGAAAATAATTAATTAATTATATCAAATTTGATTAGGTAAACATTACGCTACCAGTTTTTGTACACTAATTTTAAAATTAATAACCATTTATTCCTTTAAATTTCAAATACATCTCTGAAAAATAAACAACAAAAAAAAAATTCGAGTAGACGTCAAAAATCTAGCATATACAAACATTGGACCTATCCACATGAGTATTTTTAACAACACGGTAGCAACAGCATTCTGTATTCACACTGTTGTTACACTTCTTTATGTATGTGTAAATTTATTTCAATTTTGGATTGCTTTGTGTGAGGCAATTATTTCATTTTGTGCGTTAAACAATAGAAAACAACGTGCCAATGCACATTCAATTTTTTTATTTATTTAACTTTATATTTGTATTAGTGTGTAACAACACGAGAATACCAGAAATTTCATAATGCAAACGTGCATTACAAATCCCAACCACAAATTTAGGTTTGTAGGCAGGGAGGTAAAGAAACGAGGGTGAATACGGTTGTTAAAAATACTGGTGTGGAAAGGCCCATTCAAGTGAATTGTTATTTTTGATTTTTAGGATGTGTTTTAACCCTTAGCTGGTGGTATCGACTTCTTTTGTATCATAACTGGTATAATACATGGGTCAATTGGCCCGCATTTTAGTTTTCCAATTTTTTAAATGAAAACACATTATTAGTCATTTGTTTTTTTTTCTAAAAACTAATAAGGTATTCCATTATTTTATTAAAAAAATATTATCACATATAAATTCAAAATAAAAGTACGAAAATTCAGGAAAGTTTCATAGTCAAAAAAATACTTATAACTGGTATTCATGGGTCAATTGACCCATACATGTACAATTTAACTAATACCGAACTAATAAAATACACAATCGAATGCTACGCAGGTTCACAATGCTGAATGCACTAAATAGAAAAGTCACAAATGATAGAATAAAACAAAACCAACATAACGGTGTTATTTCACAAATAAAATCCGGTTTGGGCCAATTGACCCATCAATACCAGTTAAGGGTTAAATATGTTACCGTGGTTACTACTACTTTTATGTTATTGTATCTGGTATAATTTAATTTGCAACGTTTATTTTTTCCGTCTCTAGGCGACAGCTACTTTGCTCTACCGCCTCCTACACATAAATTTGAATTTGGTATTCGAAAATTCGAATTTAAAGACAAGGACGAAGGTTTTTTCTTTCTCTATCACACACTTAATACTTTTTCAGTTGCTCCATTAAATTTGTTCTATCCCCTATCCATGTATTTATATCGCTGGTGTGCATCCAATTTCCAAATTTCGTTGATTGGTTTTATAATTTTCGAATTTAATAAATCTATTTGGTGGCCTTGATTATTTATCATATGCTCAGCTACACTTGATCGAGTTCATCGCGGTTTCTCACTGCTAATGCGTGCTCCAGTAATCTTTTGTTGAAAGCTCTTGAAGTCTGTCCAATATACATCATATCGCAATTCGTACAGCTGACCTTATAAATTCCCGATTTTGAAGCTGGAGGTGGAAAATCTTTGTAGTTGCATATCATTGATCCTAAATTGGTACTTTTAGTGACCAAATGTATGTCGAAATTTTTCAGCAAATTTTCTTTTTTATTTGTTATTGCCGGATAAAAAAAAATAAGTGTAGCTGAGCATATGATAAATAATCAAGGCCACCAAATAGATTTATTAAAGTCGAAAATTATAAAACCAATCAACGAAATTTGGAAATTGGATGCACACGAATCACTTTTGATGGAAAAATACAAGGATAAGCTGATGAATAATGATATGAGTCCAATTTGTTCTAATCTTTTCAATGTAGCCAATGCGATTTTGAACTAATTAATTTCTGTTAAACATTTCTATTTTTTTTTGTTTATATACATGGTGTGTCATTAGTTAAATTTTAGATATTTTGTTTGTTTACATTTCGTTGACATTTAGAATCTAGCACTCTAGTATATGTACTTGCTGATATACAGAATTCTATTAATTACAGTATGTCAATGTAATTTAAATTTTCAATAAAATATTTTAGTTGCAAGATATATCTGATGATGATCACACAGAGTGATCGAAAACGTTAATATTTTTAAATAAAAACAAAATATTTGGAAAATTTATTTTTTAAATTTTAATTTTTCGTTTATTTGTTTTGTGGTTTCAATAAGGTACTGTAACCTTTAATTAATAATTTCTTCGGAATAAACTTCTGGAATATGGCCAACTAGGATGGAACTTGGCCATTTCTTATCCGATTTTGATGAAATTCGGCATGTACGATGGATATGGGGTTCTAAAATGATTATTGGTAAAGTTCTGGAATATGGCCAACTGGGATGGAACTTGGCCATTTCTTATCCGATTTTGATGAAATTCGGCATGCACGATGGAAATGAGATTCTAAAATGATTTTTGGATAAAGTTCTGGAATATGGCCTACTAGGATGGAACTTGCCATTTCTCATCCGATTTTGATGAAATTCGGCATGTACGATGGAAATGGGATTCTACAGTGATTTTTGGATAAAGTTCTGGAATATGGCCAACTAGGATGGAACTTGGTAATTTCTCATCCGATTTTAGTGAAATTTGGTATTCGCGATGGAAATGGGATTCTAAAGTGATTTTTGGATAAAGTTATGGAATATGGCCAACTAGGATGGAACTTGGCTATTGCTGAACCGATTTTAGTTAAATTTGGTATGGGCGATGGAAATGGGATTCTAAAACGATTCGTGCATGAAGTTCTGGAAAATGGCCAACTAGGAAGGAACTTAGCCATATCTTATCCGATTTTGATGAAATTCAGTATGTACGATGGAAATAGGATTCTAAAGTGAGTTTTGGATAAAGTTCTGCAATATGGCCAACTAGGATGGAACTTGGCCATTTCTTATCCGATTTTGATGAAATTCGGCATGTACGATGGATATGGGGTTCTAAAATGATTATTGGTAAAGTTCTGGAATATGGCCAACTGGGATGGAACTTGGCCATTTCTTATCCGATTTTGATGAAATTCGGCATGCACGATGGAAATGAGATTCTAAAATGATTTTTGGATAAAGTTCTGGAATATGGCCTACTAGGATGGAACTTGCCATTTCTCATCCGATTTTGATGAAATTCGGCATGTACGATGGAAATGGGATTCTACAGTGATTTTTGGATAAAGTTCTGGAATATGGCCAACTAGGATGGAACTTGGTAATTTCTCATCCGATTTTAGTGAAATTTGGTATTCGCGATGGAAATGGGATTCTAAAGTGATTTTTGGATAAAGTTATGGAATATGGCCAACTAGGATGGAACTTGGCTATTGCTGAACCGATTTTAGTTAAATTTGGTATGGGCGATGGAAATGGGATTCTAAAACGATTCGTGCATGAAGTTCTGGAAAATGGCCAACTAGGAAGGAACTTAGCCATATCTTATCCGATTTTGATGAAATTCAGTATGTACGATGGAAATAGGATTCTAAAGTGAGTTTTGGATAAAGTTCTGCAATATGGCCAACTAGGATGGAACTTGGCCATTTCTTATCCGATTTTGATGAAATTCGGCATGCACGATGGAAATGGATTCTAAAGTGATTTTTGGGTAAAGTTCTGGAATATGGCAAACTAGGATGGAACTTGCCCATTTCTTAACCGATTTTTATGAAATTTGGTATGCGCGATGGAAATGGGGTTCTAAAATGATTATTGGATAAAGTTCTGGAATAAGGCCAACTAGGATATAACTTGGCCATTTTTATTTTTATTTATTTATTTATTTAAACCTACAGTAAAGTACAATCGGTAATAAGAAATTATAATGCAATACAAAAATATTAATAATACGTTAATGGTACAAAAAATATTAACACCCCGATTGCCGTAGTCGTATCCTTTGTCACGCCAAATAAGAGTCAAGTTTTAATATTATTTCTATAAATCCTAGACGACTACTATGAAAACATCATATTGCACTGACTGTTTACGACAATAGTCATTTTAAATGACTACTAGCATAGCTAATTCTCACTTGAAGATATATCCGTGACAAGAACCGTCTTTTGAAATGACTATTGTCGTAAACAGTCAGTGCAATATGATGTTTTCATAGTAGTCGTCTAAGATTTATAGAAATAATTTAAAACTTGACTCTTATTTGGCGTGACAAAGGATACGACTACGGCAATCGGGGTGTAATTATCAATGGCAAAAAATTTAAATAACTCATTTCTAAACGAATTTCTTGACATATTAAAATCAAAAATTTCAAAAACATAGTTAAAAATTTGCGACATTCTCAAGACTGGTTCAGAAAGTGCGTAGTTTGTCGTAACAGAATCAATGTGTAAGAAACCGTCTCGTCGCCGCAAACAACGCGTAGGAGCGTAAAAATTTAAACGCGTAAGTATTTCATCACAATCAATTCGTGAGGTCAAAACATCGCGCACAAAGATAGCTGATGCTATGTCTCTTCGGTGATTTAATCGTTGTAATTTTAATAAATTACAGCGATCTTTATAAGGCAAAAGAACATAGTTATTCACTCTATCAGAAGGTAGACCACGAAGAGCATACAGTACAAATTGCTTTTGAACACTTTCAATTCTATCTGAATGACACTTATAAAATGGTGACCAGATCTGAGAAGCGAATTCAAGAATAGACCGAACAAAGGACACATATAAAGATTTTAGTGTAAGCGGGTCACAAAAGTCTTTACAATTTCGCTTAATGAAGCCTAACATAATGTAAGCCTTAGCAATAATAGAATCAATATGTTTTGTAAAGGAAAGATCAGAAGAGAAAATTATACCCAAGTCAGACATGAACTCAACTCTGTCAACCACCATATTATAAAGAAAATACTGCTGAAGAATAGGTGATCGCTTTCTAAAAAATGAGATAACCTTACATTTGGCCACATTCAACAACAATTTGTTGTTAAACAACCAACTGCAAAATGTGTTCAAATCACTTTTTAACTTTAAACAATCAGAAATTGAAGAAATCGGAGCGAATATTTTCATATCATCTGCGTAAAGAAGGCAATGTGCAAATTCAAAACACTCCACAACATCATTAATAAATAATGAAAACAGAAGTGGACCAATGTGACTACCTTGCGGTACTCCAGAAGTTACACGAAATAAATGAGAAGCAGAATCATTAATCTTAACGTATTGTGACCGGCCAAACAGATAAGATTCCAACCATTTGATAGGGATGAACTCACAATTTAGTTTCTCTAGCTTATAGATAAGAATTGAATGATCAATTTTATCAAAAGCTTTTGAAAAGTCAGTGTAAACTACATCTACTTGTTGCCGGCCCTCGATTCTGCTGTATAAATGTCCACAAAATGCAGTCAAATTGGTAATTGTAGATCTTCCCGGATAAAACCTATGTTGTGCAGGCAAAATAAGAGATTTCACATGAAAAAACAAAAATTTCTGCACCATGGCTTCGAAAAGTTTGGGAATAGCAGAAAGAATAGCAATTCCTCGATAGTTGCTAATTTCACATCTTTTGCCAGATTTAAAAAACGGACGAATGAAGGATATTTTCCAGGGATCAGGAAAAATCCCAGTCCGAAGGCTTTCATTAAAGATGTGGGTAAGCGGAACAGCTAAACTTTCTGCACAATTTTTTATGAGGATGGGTGGAATACCATCATGACCAGCCCCCTTACTTACATCAAGAAGAGACAAGCAATCATAAACCTCCGTTTCAGTGAATTTTAATAAATTGTAATCAGTACGATTACAAGCTAATGAAGACGTGTTATGTAATGGAAATGATATCGCGGATGGTTCGTACACGGACTCGAAATATTTGGCGAATAGATTGCAGATATCAGGGAGTTGACTCGCCAATGAATTCTGATAAATCATCGGTGAAGGAAACCCAACTGCTTTCCTTTTCCCATTGAGGAAATTCCAGAATTTTCTTGGATTGGACGTTAAGTCCACTTCAATCTGCAAAATATAGTTATTATATAGGAACCAATTTAAAATTTTAAATTCTTTTCGAGCTGCATCGAATCTAGAATAAAACTCAGCCCCATGTAGCCTATATAATGAATGAAATTTGTTACGCCGTTTTTCCAGGCGCAATAGTTTCCTATTGTACCATGGTTCACGAAACCGAGGTTCATTTTTAATTAAAGGGACATACCTTTCAACACCAGTCTTGAGTAGTTCATTGAACAAAGAAACGGCTTCGTTCAAGTTTTTCCCACGCCTAAGGAACTCCCAATCAGAGTTGACAAGAAATTCGTTTAAAGAGATGTAGTCAGCATGTCTAAAATCAAAATGAAAAGAGTTATCAAGGGAAAAATTAGTATTGCATTTTTCATGAAAAATATTTATGATTATTGGAGTATGGTAGACACTCCCACATCCAGTAAAATCCTCACATGAAGAAATATCCGAATACATAACATCAGATGAAAATACTAAATCCAATAGTTTTCCTCGACTGTTGCTTATTTGGTTCAATTGCTTGGTTGCCATACTCGCAAAATAATCGGTGATGGCTAATGCTTTTTGATCGTTAGAAGAGGGCGTGAGAACACCATCAACGTCAAACCAAACAATGTCTGGAAGATTGAAATCACCAATGATCATGAGTTGTTCATCAATATGCACGGCAGACATTACTGAATTGAAAAAATCAATAAATTCCAGATAAACTTCTAAATTTGATCCACAGGGCACATAAACAGCGACCACGAAGATAAAAGAAATATCGGCTTTAATACGTACAGCCATAATATCGTATACCGGATGACACGCTATAACTTCACTCGAAAGTGAAAGTTTTTTCTTATCCGATTTTAGTGAAATTCGGCATGTGCGATAGAAATGGGATTCTAACGTGATTTTTGGATAAAGTTATGGAACTTGGCTATTGCTGAACCGATTTTAGTTAAATTTGGTATGTGCGATGGAAATGGGATTCTAAAATAATTTTAGCTAAAGTTCTGGAACATGGCCAATTAGGTAGGAACTTGGCCATTTCTTATAAGATTTTGATGAAATTCAGCATGTGTGTCGGATGAACAATAGCCAAGTTCCATCCTAGTTGGCCATATTCCAGAACTTTATCCAAAAATCACTTTAGAATCCCATTTCCATCGTACATGCTGAATTTCATCAAAATCGGATAAGAAATGGCCAAGTTCCTCCCTAGTTGGCCATTTTCCAGAATATTATCCAAAGATCAGTTTAGAATCCCATTTCCATCGTACATACTGAATTTCATCAAAATCGGATAAGAAATGGCCAAGTTCCTTCCTAGTTGGCCATTTTCCAGAACTTCATCCACGAATCGTTTTAGAATCCCATTTCAATCACGCATACCAAATTTCACTAAAATCGGATGAGAAATTGCCAAATTCCATAATAATTGGTCATATTGCAGAACTTTAATTTTCTGTCGTCTCTTATGGGCGAGTATTGCAAAAAAATTTTACGATCATTAAGGGTTAACAAATAACTAACGCAAAATGTGAAAAAAGTCGTTTTTATATTTTGATGATCACTTGTTCCTTTAATTGTTTTGTAAAACTTTGATCAATCTGTCCAGAAAAACGGTTGGATGGATCAATTTGAAAATAATACAGGGCTTTTAGGAGTATCTGAAAACAACACCAAAAAGAAAATTATTTTCCATAAATGTTTTGTTTAATATAGTGCTACACATTCGAAACATAAAAATATAAAAATTAAAATATAACTTCAGAAAAAATTTGATTTGACGAATTTTTCACTATAGAGAAAAATACATCAAATTGCATATCTTTATATGTGACCGGAAGTCAAGTTTGAATTTTATAATTTTTATGTTTTGGATGTGAAGCACTGAATAAAATGAACAATTTATGGAATACGATTTTTGTTGTTGTTGTTGTTTTTAAGGTACAGGGTGTCAAATATTTAAAAATTCAATGCACTTGGTATTGTATTTATTGCTCTAGAAAGAAAATTAATTATTCGAAAATTATAAGATTGGGCTCATTTTAAAGATAAATAAATAGGGATTATAAAATAATTATAAAAATGGTACTATCTTTCATTTGTTATTTTTTCAAAATGGCCGCCGAAACAGTTTTTTTCAATTTTCTCAAAATTATTTTATTTTTTATTTTTATTATTTTTTATTATCTTTTTCCCCATTTAGTTCTATTAGACATCCTAAAAAATCAGGACAGCATCTCGTTTCGTTTTCGTGTAAAATACGTTTAAATATAATAAATTTGTAGATTGTCATACTTAAACGTATTTTGCACGAAAACGAAAAATTTTACTAGCGCAAGTTTTTAGTATGTTCAATAGAATTAAATGACGTAAAATTAAAAAAAAAAAAAAAAAAAAAAATTGGACGATCATTGAGAAAATTCAAAAATAAAATTTTGGCGGGAAATTTGAAAATGAAGAAATTAAAGAACTTACCATTTTTATATTTTTTTATTAATCCGAATTAACTTACCTTTAAAACGAGCCCTATATCATAAATATCGGATATTTATTTTTCCTTTTATAGCCATAAACACAACATCATGTTTATCATTTTTCTCAAAATTTGACACCCTGTATTTTAAACAACAACAACAGCAAATCATTTTCTACAAAATGTTTTTTTTAACTAGTACTACCAATTCAAAACATAAAAAATAAAAAATTTAAACACGACTTCCGGTCCCATATACCAAATTTGTGATTTGACGTATTTTTCATCATATATATATATCGATTTTGGCGCGAGAAAATTTAACCACGCGTGAAATAGTAGAAAGATTAAACATTCCTAAAAGTACTGTCCCGTGGAATATTAAAAAAATGCGAGAGATGGGTAGTACACAATAAAAGAAAGGCTCTGGAAGGCGCAGAAAGACAACGCCAGTGGAAGATCATTTTTTAATATTACAATGTCGTCGGAACCGTTTTAAAACTTCATCGGACATAAGATAATTTCAGCCAGCTTAGTGAGAAAAATACTTGTTAATTAAGCTGGTTTGAGAGCACTTAAACCAGTTCAGAAGCCTGAGTTCACATTACGAGTGAAAAAAAAACGTTAGCTATGGGCCCAGGAGCAGGTTTCTTAGACTCCAGAGATGTGGAATGATGTGATTTGTTCCAATGAATCAAAATTCAAGCTGCATGTTGGAGATGGAAGAATTCTCGTAAGTCGCGAGATGCTTAGCAACGAATGTCTTTTAAGACTTCCACCGAAAAATGAAGGAGTTATGGTTTGGCGATGCTTCTCTGAAAATGAAACCGGTCGATTTTGCTTCCTTAGTTCCAAAATTACAGCAGCTGTTTATCTGCAGGTCCTACATAACGAATTTGAGCTTTCTGTGTTAAAACTTTTTGGCGAGACTTGCAGATTTATTTTTCAACAGAAGAACGCTCCGTGCCATACCGCCAAAGTTGTGAGTTATTAATTTTGAATTGTAGATAGAAAAATTGGCTTTCAGATAAACATAAATAATTTGATAAAAACTTGTTTTTTTTTTCTTATCTTGCCATTTAAAGGTAAAAAAGTACTTCGCAGAAAAAAATATCGATGTGTTGAGCTGGCCTTCCTACAGCCCATTTGATCTATAATGAAGCTAGAAGTAGCAAGAAAGTGCCCATAATCAAATTCAAGCTTTAAAAAGTTTGTTGATGATGATTTGGGAATCCATACCTTCTACGACTTTGAAAAATTTATCAAATTCAATGAATCAGAGGTGTATCGCTGTAATAAAAGCAAATGGCGGTCCAACAAAATATTAATATTAAAGATAGAATTTCTATAAATTAGTAAAAAACAAAAAAAAATTACTTTAACTCCAATCAACGTATTTTGAATATTTTGGCATTTTTCGGGTTTTCCCCCTAAATTGCAGGTAGATTTTTTTGTTCAAAAAATTAGGTCATGCATGTATTTAAAATGAAACAATAAACCAATTGCTTTCAAAAGTTTGGTAATTTTAGCAAAAAAAGGCTTTAATTTGTAATAAAATATGTTTGCCCAATTTTTTTTCCCAGCACTGTATATCATTGATGTATATATTTTACCAAATTCGGGACTTGAGGTGTATACTAGTTACCCAGTGTTTGTTTAATAAAGAGTGTTTTTTTATAGGTTCACAACTTTGAGTTGGCAACACTGCTTTATTTGACAACCCATTTAACAGCTGATAATTGCTTTTTATTTAGTTTGGTACTTTGGTTTTTTGACATTTCATTATGGATAGACTTACATCAGAGTAACGCTTGCAAATTGTTGAAATTTTTTATCAAAATAATGGTTCTGTGCGTTTCAAAATTTTGTTCTCCGATGAATCCCATTTTTGGTTGAATGGGTACGTAAATAAGCAGAATTGTCGGTTTTGGAGTGAGGATAATCCACAAGCTTTTGTCGAAACACCATTCCATCCACATAAAATTACCGTTTGGTGCGTTTTATGGGTTGGCGGGATCATTGGTTTATATGTCTTCAAAAATGATGATGATCAGATGTTACTGTCAATGGTGAGCGGTATAGGGACATGAATAGAAATTTTTTCGTACCTCGATTAGCTGGCATTAATCTTGCTGACATGTGGTTCCAACAGGATGGAGACACATGACACACAACGCGCGCTACAATTGATTTACTCAAAGAAACTTTTGATGAAAGAATTATTTCGCTTAATGGTTCAATTAATTGGCCACCAAGATCGTGTGATTTAACCCCATTGGATTATTTCCTTTGGGGTTATGTAAAGTCACTTGTTTAAGTCGATAAACCAGAGACAATTAAACTCCTGGAAATCAACATTCGAAGAGTTATTGGTGAAATACGGCCGCAAATGCTGCGAAAAGTTTGTGAAAATTGGTGTTCCAGATTGCGCTTTGTACGCGCCAGCCATGGCGGCCACATGGCCGAAATCATATTTAAACATTAATGTCATAAAATTTTCTATCCAATAAAAGCCCGTTTCATTGATACTAAAAATATATTTCTTTGTTTTATTATGATTTAAACTTGTGTAACTCTATAAAAAACACCGTTTATTTCATCGTCAACCAACATGGATGACAACGTGCTGATTTTGGGGGATATCAATTTACCTAAGGTCAAATGGATATACGATGTGGAGGTAAACTATGCCATGCCATGCGATGTTACATCAACTGACGAAACCTCATGTATTGATTCCATCTTATCTTATGGATTTGACCAGATTAATGATGTCCTAATTGAGTAATTAGGTTACAGTGGTAAATTGTTGGATCTATTTTTACAAATTCGATAAATTTATATACGGTAATTGAAGCATCAGTTCCATATACATATTTTAATGATGTTAACCATAAACCGATGGAGGTCAATTTGAACCAATCAGAACTCTTACTGTCTAATCCAATTAAAAATAATTTTGTGTCTAGATTTTATGATTTTAAACGTGCAGATTTTGATGGTCTGATTTCATATTTCACATCAATTGACTAGAATGCGCGGCTCTCATCTAATGACTTCGATTATGATGTCCAACTATTTTATAACATTTTGTTTAATGGTATTGACAGATTCGTTCCAATCTCTGTTATGAAGAATAATCATAATAATCCTCCGCGATTTAATAAACGTTTGATTAATTTGGGTAATCGAAAGAAGAAATTATATCGGAAATGGAAAAGATCCAACAATGCATCTGTTAAATTGGGCTTTTCATCTTTATCAAAGGAATTTGATTGCATGCACAAAATAGCTTATAAGAACTATATCAATAAGGTTCAAGACGATTTGAAATCAAATCACATAATATTATATAAACAGAACAATATCTTCTATTGCGCTTTAGGCCTAAGCTGGTGAACAAATATTTTCGTTATTATTTTTTTCGACTGATTTTAATTTAGAAAAGATTAGAAAATCATTTTATATGCAATCAATGAAACAAAAAAAAATTACAAAAATGTTTGTACCCACCTCTTTGTTTTGATAAATAAAAATCAGTACAATTTTAAAAGGAAAGAGAAATTTTTACACTTTATATTATAATGTGCTTAAAAGGGATAGACGATTGTGAATAATTTTTAATTTTGGTCTTGTTAGCTAGCTTTGCGAAACTTTAAAATTTTATCAGACAAATAATAAAAAAAAACTTGCAACTGGCATAAGGTTGTGTATGTGTCTGTGTAGCATTTCTAATTTATTTGTATCTCGTATTGGTCCTATTTTTTATTTTATGGTCGTATTTTTTATTTTTTGATTTGATTTTAAAGTTTCGCGAAGCTAACAAGACCAAAATCAAAAATTATTCACGATCGTCTATCCCTTTTAAGCATATTATAAAGTGTAAAGATTTCTCTTTCCTTTTAAAATTGTACTGATTTTTATTTATCAAAACAAAGAGGTGGGTACAAACATTTTGTAATTTTTTTTTGTTTCATTGATTGCATATAAAATGATTTTCTAATCTTTTCTAAATTAAAATCAGTCGAAAAAAACAATAACGAAAATATTTGTTCACCAGTCTAGGCCTAAAGCGCAATAGAAGATATTGTTCTGTTTATATATATTCTGTGATTAAATCCCAAATCGTTTTGGAACTTTGTTCAGACTAGGAGGAAAACATGTGGTTTTCCGTCGACAATGGGCTAGCTACTCTGTGATTAAATCTCTATATATTCTGTGATTAAATCCCAAATCGTTTTGGAACTTTGTTCAGACTAGGAGGAAAACATGTGGTTTTCCGTCGACAATGGGCTAGATACTCGATACTCAGATAAGCAGATACGCAGTTATTTTTTGCGAATTTGCTAGAAATGTTATACACGATAATTTAGCAAACCAAAAAATGGTATAAACGATATTTTCTCTTTGTTAGCAAGCAAGCAAATCGTAGGGATTTTGCGAGCATTTTAAAATATGCGCATCTACGTAAAGGTTTGTGGAAATATTTATTGATCATATTACGCAAATAAATTTACGATTCGCAAATCCGCCATATTTACCGATTTGCGAATTGTTAAAGTATCGAGTATCTGGCCCAATGTCTTACAATAATGTTACTGGCAATAATTATGCGGATATAGCCAACTTATTTGGTTCTTTCTTCCAAAATACTTATAGGCTCGACAATGTTGATAAAGGAACATTTACAGATACAACATATGATAGTATAATTACCACCTCAGGTATACCTTGTATAACTCCAGAGGATATTATTGAATCACTCCGTCAGTTTAAAGATGGCTGAGGTCCAGATGGTGTTCCTTCAAGCTTTCTAAAGAAACTTAACTATGAGTTGGTTTTTCCTTTGTCAATATTATTCAATGGATTACTTTCGGCTGGTATTTTTCCAGTTGTCTGGAAATCCTCTCATATCGGTCCTATTTTCAAGTCCAATAATAGGAACGATGTCTCTAATTATAGGGGCAGTTCTTTACTGTCGGCTATACCTGAATTATTCGAATCAATTGTCTGTGACCACATGTATTTCGGACTGAAGTAATTTATAATTGGCGAACATGGATTTGTCCGTGGTAGATCTACTGTGACGACTTAATAAAATTTTCGAAACGTGCTTTGGAGGCGATTGAGACAAAGGCACAACTTGACATCATTTACACTGACTTTAGCAAAGCATTTGACTCGATCAACTATGTTATTGTATTGGAAAAATTAAAATCTTTTGGCATTGCTCATAATTTGATAAAATGGATTGATTCGTACCTTATGCTTGTTTCATGGTTGTCGTCGTTCCTTCATTTGTTCGTTCAGTGATTTTTTTAAACCAATCAAATTGCTCGTCTTTCGTCATTTTTCTCTTCTGCAATTTCTGCAGCGAAATGGTTTATCTCCAACTTTTTAACAGAACGATCATGAATAGAAAGAGACTAGAATAACAAATGAAAAGGGATGTACATAGTACATATGTAATAATTTTAGTTCAAAATAATTTTTATCGGGTTCACAACATATTTTATTTGAATTTTGTGAACATTAAATAGAAAGCAGTTATTATAAAGTCTTATATTGTGTAGTTAAAACGTGACGTGGTCTTCTGATTCAGGTAGGTTAATGAATTTATTTAGTGTTAGTTAAAATATATTAATGTTAAGGATGGCAAAAAATAAAGTTTTACGTGGTTTCTAGTAGTGTTGTGTTTAATAGTAAAAATTAACATACACTTTTAAGTGATTTATATGTGAAATTTAAGTAATTATTAAGTATAAAAATATGCACGAATAATCTTTGTAAATAGTCACACTTTATATTTATATATTTTTTTCTAATTGAACGGAATTCTACATTAAAAAGGCAAACTTTTCTAATCGTAACAATCAGTTGAAATTAGTTCTAAGGAGACATTAATTGTAAGTATGTAGTAGATTTTGTAATTATAATGCAAGTATTTTCGATATCAACGAAATTTTTCTACAATATTCATTCCTTCTGAAAAAATTCTATTTGCAAAACGTTTCTTCGTTGCCTTCATTGGCTTTTAATAAAAAAAATCGCTTTATTTAACTGGAAAATAGACCGCCATTTACGCTAATTTAACATGTTATTTTTGTGTGTTTTATTAAGCTTTCCGTTGTAATTATTTAAAAGTTATTTATTTAGAATTTTCTTTTGAATTTAAACTGCTCGATCTGACTAAGCAAAAGCCAATAATATTCGATCTGAACCATCTTGTTTGAAAAAATGTACCAGAAATAAACCATTGACACAATCACCATACTGAATGAAGCAACTCCATATCATCCATTTTTAAACCAAACTTTATACCCCTATTATGGTTTTCGCCTCGCCGAACGATTCACCGTGAATCTTAAAGTCACGTGAGTTAGTTTTTCTTATTATGGTTTTCGCCTTTACTTTGACGAATGGATGAATGCCAATATTAGAAATTATCATGCACCACTCATTATTTTTTGATAATTTTTTTGACATTTTCGGTCATTTGGCATCTGTTGTCTTATATTTGTTTTCAGCTTGTTTTGTTTCAGTTAATTTAAAATTTTTAAACGTTTGATAATGATGTATAATAAATATGTTATGCAGCGTCGATTTGTTGTTTTTAATTTTCTAAAAAAATATACGTACAAATAATGTAAAAATACACGTAATAATACCAAAAAATCTTATAATTATTCTTGAACCTTCCATGTTTTATGTTGCTAAAATAAAAACGAACATTTTTATATGGATTCGCCTAAAAATAGATGGCGAACAATTTTGACATTTTAGCTCGTTCACGGTGAAGACCATAATACGAAATTTTCAATTCGCCGACTTCAACTCGCCGTGAAAGTCAAATGTGAAAACCATAATAGGGGTATTAATAATTACTTTCGATAATAATAATAAACCAAATTTACTTTATTTATTTGTTGGATTTAGAGATTTTATATCGCACAACAAAATATTCAAAAAATTATATCGCACAACAAAATATTCACCAACGTAAAACACAAACACTTCTTGTGTATGTTAATTATTTATACATTAGATGGCGACAAAATCATTCTGTGATTTTTGCAGCAACCATGAAATCGCAATAAGAAAATGACTGAATGAATGAACGAACGACGACAACCATGAAACAAGCTTTACTGAACGAGTGCAGTTTGTAAAAATTAATGACAGTTTTTCTAATCCGGTTAAGGTGCATTCGGGTGTTGCACAGAGCTTCCATCTTTGACCCCTCATCTTCATTCTATTTTTAAACGACATCACTAATTGTATCAAATCCGCTAATTGTTTAATTTATGCTGATGACCTAAATATTTTCCCCTATAAATAATGCACAGAATGCAATTAATCTACAGAAGGACATTGATGCAATTAGCCATTGGTGTTAAAATAATCGGTTATTTTTTAATATCAATAAATGTAAAGTTATGTCATTTACCCGCTCATTGTCGTATATAATAAATGACTATAGCATTAATAATGTTATTTTGCCACGAATAACTGAAGTAAGAGATCTTGCAGTCATGTTTACGAAAACCTTTTCATTAAATCGGCATATTGATTTGATAATAGCAAAAGCATGTTCTATGTTGGGATTTCTTAAAAGAACCATAAAAGAGTTCAATAACCCAAAGGTTTTTATTATTCTATATTAGTCAATAATCCAAAGGTTTTTATTATGCTATATCAGTCTTGTCCGTTCGCAACTTGAATATGCGTCATGTGTATGGTCTCCTCATTATGCTAGTCATATTAGTAGAATCGAAACGATACAATAAAAAATTCTCATTTTTTATGTGTGGAAAACACACCAATATGATCATCGTAAGGCACGGTGGGAGAACATTAGGGATCTGCCTCCTTATTTCGTTAGATGTAAATCTTTAAAGCTTGAGCCACTTGAAATTCGCCGACAGCACGCTGGTGCCATTTTCATTTCTGAGCTGATAAATGACAATATCCAGAGCTCATTCTTATTAATGAATCTTGGATTATATGCTCCGGAAAGGAGTGATCGCGATCCCTTTTGAAAACTGAATTTCATAGGACTAATTATGGAGGCAACGAGCCTTTGAATCTGTACGTAAATTTTGTTCGCAAACCGAGACACTAGAATTGAGAATTTTGTATTCGCACACGATGTATAGTATACATTTTTATGGTTGTGTTGTATTATTTTTGTTTGTTGTATTCGTGCGTTTTTTAGGATAGTAAGCATCAAAAATAACTAAATCGGGCGAAATCGGTTGAATTTTTTGGTGCTTATGTTCGTTTCTCTTCTGGTTTTTTATACTTCTCTCTTGCTTTTGAGTTGAGATTTGTCATCCTACAAACAAAGTAATTTTTGAGAGACTTGATTTGTTATTGTTTTTGATTATGGAGTAGCTAATAATTTGTTTATACATATTCTGTTTTTTTGAGTTAAAGCCATACATTTTTCGTGTTTTTTATTAAAACAACTTTTAAATAAAATATTTTTGGTTCTTTTATAATTTTTAACATACAGGCACTTTTGATAGACAGAAGAAAATTAAATAATGTCAATTTCATAAAAAAATAAACAACACTCCCGTGGACTCTAATCTCCACACATCTACCAACCACTACTAAGAATTTACGGTTATTCTACTCTCAATTCTCGGTCTGCGAACAAAATTTACGTACTGATATCTAAGTCAAATAATGAATTGAGTAAGCTGTGTGATTTCAATATGAGTAAATGTGAGATCAGACATCATTGAAATCTGATTATTTCAATACTGTGTAATGTTGAATTAAAAATTGTATTGAAACTTCTAGTTCCTAATTGATTTTCTAATAAAAAAGACAATTGTCAGGTAGAATGAAATGAGGCTACTAATGGAATAAGAGTGTAAACCACAGAGCAATAAAACGAAAATAAAATCACAATAAGTAACCGCGAGGGTCCGGGTCATAATGTCGACCGACAAAATGTCGACTGAGAAAATGTCGACTGAGAAAATATCGATTGAGAAAATGTCGACTGAGAAAACGTTGTCTGAGAAAATTTCCACATGGAAAATTATGCCTGAGAAAAGGTTGATTGAGAAAAAACTGCGCAGTTTTCAAAACAGAAAATTGTAACCAGAGAAAATAGCATTTGGAAATAATTTCTTAGCTGCTTTGGCATTGACTTATTACGTATTTCTACAAAAGCATAATTGCGTATTTCTTGAACGCCTCCAGTCGGCATAATTACGTATTTCTTGAAAGACTTCATTATAACAATTTTCAGTTTTCACTGTCATTAAACAGTAAATGGCCGGGATTATTATATAATTATCATTATATCTTATCCTGCAAAAAATTGAAAATAACTGTTTCATTAATCCGGGAACAATGCTAAATGTTCCATCAAAAATTCACAAATCAGAGCGTGAAAAAATTTTGAACTGTTCCGAACGTGCCAGTATGATAATCCGACCACCATTAAATATCTTGTCTGCTATTAAAAAATTCTTGTCTTCAACCTTTTGTAACATGCATGGTATTTACAGTTCATCTAAATTGGTAGCTTCCGAATACAGCCTATTTTTTTACGAGCATATTTATTTTTTTGGGGTATTGAGCTTCATTTGAGGGCAAATAAGCTCGAGAAATTGGTGCACACATTATTGTCGCTTTTACTCTTTGTACAACGCCAACGATACACTTTAATTCCATTAACTGAAGTCATCTTCTCACAATGAAATATATATCCTCCAAATAGTAATTTTTTACCGTTTTTATAATAATTGATACAATTAATTATTTTGTATACTTCTTAAAATCTATCGCAAGATTTATTCATACTGGAAAACTAGGTTACATGCAATCAGTATGTTTTTACTTTTCCCACTACATATAACGAAGTTATATTGGGTAAGTATTGCAATCGCGAAAAAAATTTTGTTCCAGATTTTCACATTTCTCGACGAATTAGGTTACCAGGACCCCGAAACACCGATCAGAAAAATGTCGTGTCCGTCTTTCCAGTCGCACATTTTTATTATTTTTGTTTTGCCTCCCATTCTCACAAATATTGATAGTTTTGGTCGAAATTTTGCACAAAGATAGATTTCAGTAATAAGCAATGCGTGTTAACTTTTAGGTCCATTCGAGTATAGAATAGAGGGGGTTGCAGTGGAAGAGAAAACTGTCAAACAGATTTTCTCAAAAACGAGACCGACGATTTTTTTGTTATGTTGATGATAAATTTGACAATTTATCATCTACTTGTTCACAAAATTTGAAATCGATTGAAGCATTGCGTGGTGGTCATTTTGACAAAAAGGAGTAATATAAATTTGTTTATCTGTTTACCGAGGTAATATCGAACTTTCCGAAGAAATATTTCTCTACAGTTAGTACACCTTGCAAATTCCAGTAATTGTTCCTTAGGTGTCTTCAAGATAAAATGAATAGATTACCGTGTAATATGGAATTTAAATTTCTAAATTTACCTAAAATACTTCGCTGGTGGCAAACAATATTACCAACAATTAAAAATAATGATATCTAGTGAGCTTTTAAATATAGCAAGATATTCCCGTTTCTATGGCATTGACATTTCTGTGACGTTTTATTGACATTTTATGGCATTTTAATGATTGAAATTTCAACGATATGTTGATCGATACATTATTTGTGAATTGCTTTAATCAAATCGCCTTTAAAGGTATTATTTCTGAGTAATACATTTTTTTGGTATTCAAAGTCATATACATATAAATCTTAATAGCAAATTATCATGGGAGACTTTAAAATAATATCATGCCATTAGGATGGCACAGGTTTAGGAGAGCTAGGAGATTTATAAAATGAATATAGCATTTCAAGGAGTACACAATGGGACAAGGAGGTGGGATTCGGTAACAAACGATAATCAACGATAATTCTGATTTTGTATTTGTTGTACTTGTGTTTTATTTGTTTGTATTTTCGAATGGTCAGCACAGCGATGCCCCGTCCAGACTGAAGTACTGAGTAAAGAATTATATCGGCAAATCCTCACGTTGCTCACATAACATTGTAAACTGAACAAACGACACAAATTTCCAGAAAATAATTTTTTTAACATTTTGAATGCTCTCTGAATGGACTAAATTAAATTCTGAAGAACTTTCAACGGTATACTAGATATGTATAACTGGATCTAATTGTTAAAAGGTTGAAGATGAAAAATGGCGAATGCGACTTTGATTGCTGCTCAACACATGTCATTCTGAATAATCTAATATTCACCCCTATTAAGATTGTCGATTCGATGGACAATCGACACGACTGTGTTGCCTTTTCCTTTTTCGTGTTGTTTTTACCAAATGAAAGAATGAAAACTCAATACAGAGTCGTATCGATCGACTCGACAATCATAATAGGCATTTGGCATAATAGGCATTTGTGAGTCTGTGATTTAGCGGTATGAGAGTAGATTTATATTGTCGTGACAAATTGTGATATTGGGGAAGAGGTCTCCAAATTTAAGAAAAATCGAGACATATTCTGCCTGCCAATAATATCGAAAAAATGTTTGTAAAATATAAATGGTTGGTTTGGTGATCTTTAACGTATGCTTTCTGGGAAAAGTATCGTCCGAGAGCCGGATAGACCCAATTTTTTTATTAGAGTGTTGAATAAAAATTGATAAAAACTCGAATTAACTATTTCACTGATAAAATGATGCCTGAGAAAAGGTTGATTGCGCAGTATACTCTCAATCAACCTTTTATCAGACATCATTTTTTTAGTGCGGTGCAAATTTTCTCAGACAACATTTCCTCAGTCGACATTTTCTTAGACAACATTTCTTCAGTCGCCATTTTCTCAGACATTTCCTCAGTCGACATTTTCTTAGTCGGTATTTTTTTTTACAGTCGATATTTTCTAAATCGATATTTTCAACTTTATCGAACCGGGAACATAGGCAAAAGAATTGCTTTTACTTAAAGAGCAATTGACAGAGCCTAGGACATTTTGTAATTAATTTAATAATTTAGGAGCATTGAGTAAATCCAACGTGGTTGGAGGTGATGGGAAATCATACGTAAGATGACCTCAAATCCAGAAGATTAACCCTCGCTATGCAAACAAGGAATCATAGCAATGCATCAGTAATGGTTTGGGGATGTCTCTTCTCGGGGAGTTGGCCTATCTATAGTTGAGAAATGTTAACCACTTAACGCATAATATTTTTATCGTTTTGGGGTAAAAAAAAACAATTTTTTTTTTTGCAGAAAATGATAATTTATGATGTTTTTAATTAGTTTATTTAAAAAAAATGTTGTTTTTAAATTTTATTTTTGTATGATACAAAACCATGGCACAACACAGAGTCCAACGTTGCAGTCCCTGCACCAATACCTCGTTTCTTTTCTAATCTTCTTTCCATTGCTGTCTTTTTCAAACAAAATACTACTTTTTAAACAACATGCATACTGCAGCTTCTGTATGGAGCACTTTGTATACTTCAGAATCCATATACATACTGAGAACAGAGAATAGAATAAGGAAAATCGAGTATAATCGAAAAAAAATGTATGTTTTGTCTCTATTTTGCTTCTTTCCAGTTTTTTTTTACTTTCCCGTTTTGTTTTCATTTCGTTTGCTGTTTGTTTGTTCGTGTGTTCGCTGATAGTAATTAAACTAAAATAAACAAACTAAGTGAAAAAATACCGTAACGTATACAAATCTAAATTTCTAGAATAACTCTAATATAAAACGTGACTTAAGTGCTCCTTAATAAACTATGTCACGCATTTTTTGATCATTTTTAGCTCCCCTGGCTCTTTCGTCACAAATTATCGCAAAACTTTATACCCTTCTATAAAACAACGTTACAAATTTAGACCCTTCTTTTTCGACATATGTACTTTTATAGTCTTTAAATTTTCGGAAAATATTTATGACTTATTACAGTACAAAAATGAATTCAATTTCTGAAAACCGTTAAATGGTCACATTTTATAATCGCCCCCACCTCACCCCCCATCGCCACAGACCATCACGCTACCGAACCATCCTCCCCCCATAGGCGTGTGACGTAGTTTATAAGAACTGTAATACATATTTAAATTAACAGAATATTTTATGCCCGTGACGTATAGGAGCTACACAATTTTGATAGTAAACACCGCCCGTGTTCGATTTCGATTATTTACCATTTCATGCAATTCTCTCATAGATTTTACCTCATTCGCTAATTTTTTTTTTGTTTTTTTATTTTTCAGCATATTTCACGCCTTATTAGGTATTTAAAACCAAACTAAGAATGAAATATTCGTCCGGTTTCAATTAAGTAGTCAAAGAGTTAATTTTACAAAGTGTCGCTCTAAATTAAATGCTAACGAAAACCCAAAATTTTGCAAGGAAAGGCAAAAAGTACACACATTCACAAATTGCAAGAGTAATTTAGTGTAGTCAAACAGCAATTAGAAAGTTTTTAAGGCACTATTCCGAAAATCAAACGATAATTTGGCTCTGTTGCAAAGAGGAGAACTTCTGTTTCAACAAATCGAATTTCAGATAGTTAGCTCTTAAGCAAAGGCTTGCTACGGCTTTGGAGATGAGAAGTTAGCTTCTAATAGCAACAACCGACACTATTTCAGTTCATACTATTAAAAGGAACTTGGTTTATATGCTTGTCGACCTGCGAGAAAATCATTACTGACAGTAAAAATGGCAGCTGCAAGCCTCAAATTCGCAATAGAACGAAAAAAACTGAATGCCCAGAGACTGGCATTGGTTTATATTCTCGGATAAATCCAAATTCAATATCTTTAGACCCGATGTAAGGACAAGGGTTCGGTGACGAAAAGGCAAACGATTTTTAACAGAATGTATTTCCCCGACAGTGAAAAATTCGCCATATGTTATGGCCTGGAGAGCCATAACAGCCTTTGGAGTTTGATCACTATGCCTTCTGGATAGTTCAGAAAACGGAGGAAAATATAAAAAAAATTATCGAAACCTGAATCGTGACTATTGAGGACTCGACTCAATACATCGGTATTCCACTCTTCCAGGACGATTACTCTCCGTGAGTTATTGATGTTATTTGTGAAGTAAGAATGCTTAATTTTAATGTCTATTTTGTTTAGGTAGCCGAATTTAAAAATAGATTGGTGATTGAGTCGTTACCCTGGACAGGAAATAGTCCTGACCTCAATATTGTTGAAAATATTTGGCCCTTCATGGGAAAGAAGATTACAAATTACAAGCTGAAAAGTACCAAAGAGCGGAAAAAACTTATAGAAAAAGTCTGGTTTGAAGAAATAACAATATATTATTTAATCAAACTTTAGAATTCAATGCTGATCGGGTTTAAGGCCATCATAAAAGCCAAAGGCTGGGTTATTAATCATTGATTTTAAAAAGTTCAATTTCTCTCAAAATATTTTGGTTGAGATGAATTATTTTATTTCTGTTAATTCTTATTTTGAATAAAAATTACCGTTATCAAAAAAAAACTATTTTTCAATTGAAAAAACTTTGTTAAAAACACTGTAAAGACCTACCAAATGGTTACGAGGTAGGGCGGTAATATTCCTTATCCGACGTTATGTAGGTCTAAAATGTCGGATTACCGTTCTTTTTATTTGAATATATTCGGAATAGTGTAAAAATTGTTTTGATAATCAGAATCTATCATTTTTGCTATCTACTTTTGAAGCAAACGGTGGTATTTCCAAAATTTACTTTAAAAATTCAAACCGAACATTTCAATGGCGCAGGGTGTATGTCACGGAGCTATGCGTTAAGTGGTTAAATGAGAAGTCCCTCTGAGGAAACCGACAAACAGAGAATCTTTATGTGCCCAAATTCAGGAGGTTTGGGACAACGCCAGCTCAAAATGCCTCTCTTTGAAATAGTATAGGCAGGAAATGAAGTGTAGTCTCGAAGCAAAAGGGTTTCCCAACCAAATATAGAATTTTTTCTAAATTATTAATTTTTATTAGTAAGTGGCTTAATTACAATGCCAGTCGAAACCTCACTACTATTTTATTTTTTGTTCGACAAACCGTGATTGTTAACCTATGAATTATAACTTCATTTATTTATATTCCTATGAATTATCTAAGATAAACAAAAAAAAAAATTAAAATAAAAACCTTACTTGGAATTTTAAAAGTCAAAATATGTGTTCTACTAATTGTGGCTTAATTTAAACGGCACCAATGTAAATAACCGCTCTCTTGTTTTGTTGGTGAACGATATTCATCATTCTATGTTTTTGTTTAATTGGATTCTTGTTAATAGACATTTTTTTAAAAATCTTACCTGCCAATAATTCATCCACTGTTGTGGATTTGCGGTATTGCCCGATGAATTTGAAGTGCCGTAATTTTTCCACTGCCCTGCATTATTGGATGTATTTTGAGCATTACTCCATTGATTGCTTCCCCAATTACCCCAACCATTATTTGCCCACCCAGTTTGGCCACCATAACCTTGATTTTGGAAATTCCCACCCCATCCTCCAAACTGATCATCACCCCAATGTTGACCACTTGAACTCCAATTATTACTTGATCCTCCATTTCTATTCCTGTCGCCACTTACGCGCCGCGAATCCCGTTTCTTGTCGTCACGTCCGCGACTACGTTCTCTTGGGCGATACTCCCGACGATCACGATCACGATCTCTGCCACTACCACCTCTACGGTCATCAAATCGAGAAGAAGAACCACTGTAATATAAAATACGTAAACATAAAAATAAATTATCCAAAAAAGAAACAAATTTAGTTTACCGCCTGCTTCCGCTCCAATTTGACGATCCATTTCCACTATTCCATCCCCGGTCGCGACGATCATAGCCACTACCACCTCCTCTACGATCATAACCAGAACCATTTCCACCACCGTATCTATCATTTCTTCGTCTGTCACCCCATCGATTACGATCACGCCGCATTGGATCACGTCGACGATCATCGAATCTTCTTCGTTTTGTAGGTGGTGGAAGAGCTTTTCGTCCGTTTTCATTAAACTCATCAATCGCTTTCTGAGCTGTCTCACCTTCTAAATCAGTATACCTGATTTCAGTAAACCAACCATATTCTGTTGTTGGCATTGCAAAATTGGCTGTTGAAAATATTAAAAATTTAGTCTTTTCTAATAAGAATGTGTTATTTTTTCATTTTGTTTCCGGAGAAAAAATAAATTTTCAAGTATATTGTACGTAATTTATCTAGAATATAAAACATTTTTTAAAGTTTTCAAACAAATTTTATGAAAAAGCCAACACAAATAATTTTTTACAAGTACTATAGAAATTCAGGAAAGGATTTAAATGCTTTAAGGAGAAATAATTCGTGTTACAAACTAATAAAAAATTATTGCTTTGATTTCTCTTATAATCTTCCCAAAAACGTAAAAAATTATAATTACATAAATAACGAAAAAATATAAATTAATATATTTTTTTTTTTTTGGTTAAAGTAATAAAAAGTTTATACTAAAATAAAATCATAAATATTACAAGTTTTTTGTTACAATTTTCAGTTTTGATTGGTTTTGATGATTGTTAAATTTTATTTTATAAAACGCACCTTTCATCTCATTTAAAGCTGTATCCGGCACTTCTTTGCCCTCATTCTCGATTTTTTTATCATAGCGTTGTTTAAATTCCTCTTCTTCTGGTATAACAACAACGGCAATACGTTTGAATTCGCCAAATCCTCGCATTTTGCGTCTCTGTGCCGACGCGTATACGTTTGTCTATTACATATGAATACAATATAACGTTTTATTACTGAATTTTAACGATGTTACTTTAGCATTCTTAAAGAACTGCGCAACTTTGTTTAAAATGTCTTGCGCACCAGGCAGCAAGTATTTCCGAATATTAAACGAATATTTTACAGGCGGATAAAGTTAATGTTTTAGGAGATAGATAATACTAAGCTAAAAAATAATGAATCTATTTTTGATATTCTGTTGAAATTTTTTAAATTTAGGATGATTGAAAAGTATGTGGCTGTGCAAAAAAACATAATTATAAAATCTTGATGATTTTTTTTAATACAAACTTTATCCATGAATAGTTTTCCATTATAAGAAATGGTCATCTTAATCCGTCTTCTTTGAAATTCACCAAACATGCAGATTCCATGGTCTTCTGTAGGAACCAGGTAAAGCCATTTTTTTAAAACTTTCCTTTAAACATAAGCCGTCGTTTTAAATTCAATTATTAAATATCAACAGAATAAAAATAGTTCATAATTTTAATAGCAGCCCTAAAAATAATACAAAAAAAAATCAATTGATTTGCTCATTGTTTCATAATTTCTCATTGATGGAGTCATATCCCAGCCTTTGCTCGTATCATTGGAACGACGATCAAAATAGTTACTTACTAACAATATCCAAAATTCCTGTATAAGCAAATCTTCAAACTGAGCTCAGGAAATTGAATTTTAGATTACTATCTCATCATTAATATATCAAAAACATTTCCGATTACAAATTTTACATGACATAAAAATTTTGGAAATTTTCTTAAATTATGTGATCATATTATTATTTTTTTTTTAATATGCGTCTTTAATATTTTTATACTTTATTGACGTTAAAGACAATTTAAAACTTTAAAAATGATTAGCACCGAGAAAATAAATCGATTGAGATATTGGTTTTGAAAGAAATTTCTACCTACCTATTTATCTGCTAGAAGTAATAGCCACTGAAAATCCAAATTTACAAATATAGAGCAATAAATAAAATACTTACTATATTGAGCAATGCGACTATTAATATTTGAGAGAATAACAAAAGGGTCTTATGATACCATTATGAAACAGAGCAGTTCATTGCGTTGGATATTTTGAACAAACAGAAATAAATGGTCGACCCGCATTCTCTTGTTTCCACGACAAAAATTAACAGTTAAAAATAATTAAAATACCTGGTCAAGAATGAAATTCCTTCGGCGTCTGGTAGCAATATCTTGTAAAACAATAAGTGTTCGATTACACCACTCAATCAAGCGCTCCCATTTCCCGATATGACATTTTCGCCTGGTCTCTCCATTTATCTTGAATTATTTAATAAAGAAAGAACGTTATGTTAAAATATTTGAAAAAAAAAAATTATAATTTACCTTCATGCGATCTATCAGAGCTGTATTGCCCAGAATATTATAATATTTGTTGGGATTTTCTTCTGCATGTTTAGTTGCCCAATGAGTTTTTCCCGAACCAGGTAAACCAACCATCATAATAACTTCACAGTCTAATCGAGTGTTAGGTCGTTTTGGGCCGGCAACTAGTTCTTCTTCATTTACTGTGTTAATGTAAATATAACCTTCAAGCAATTCCAAAATTGCTGGTGGTTCGATTACATCTTCAACTTTTTTTTCAGGTTCTTCTGCCTCTTTTATTAAACTGGTAGCGGCTAGTTCTTCTGATGGCAGTTCCTTCATCTCAACATCTACCGCAATTTCGGCTACATTCAACACTTCATTTTTCGTTTCAACTTCTTCTAACTGTTCTGATTGTTTACTTTCTTCTGCTTTGTCTTTAGGTAATTCTTTCGACGTCTCTTCTTCTTCTTTAACAGGTTTCTCTTTCCTTTCAGAGTCTGCGCGATCCGAGCGCTTGGAGTCACGACGATCACGTTTATCACGCTTAGCATCTTTAGAATGTTTAGGTTTTTTGGGTTTCACCAATGGCAACATTCCATTTTCCACTTGCCCAAAGTTTACCCTAAACACAGTATTTTTTGAAATGATATGGGGAAATAATGCTTCACTTTCCAAGATCGATTTTTCAAATTCAAATGCGTATCCTTGACTCTTACCATTAACTGTGAATTCAATTTTGCATGGTGAACTTTCTAAATCTAAATATGCACCAACAACATCATCCAACTCGTAACGAATACCGTACTCAGAAAATTCGTTATTTACAGCTTTCTTGCCAGATGATGCGTAGGAGAAAGAAAGTGCATTTTCACCCAATTGCAAGTTTGATTTTTGGGTTGACCATCCTACTCTTAATTCGTATAAATCTTTTTCATCGGGAAAGTTATTATAAAATTGATTATGTCCAGTTAATTGTACTTCATACAATACACGTCCGCTTTTAATGCCGTAAGTGCTTCGCGCACCAGCCCATGCGAGGCTTAGAGCTGCATCAGACAACGGTTTAGCGTTTACAAAATCAGGGTCAACTTCCAGATGAAGGTCCGAATCATCTAAGGTAAATAATATTTAATTTATTAGTTTTCTTCAATCCGATTCTTCAAGGTATCCATATTTCGATGGTATTCAAACTTATTGAGACGCAGACTATACTAAAAAAAATAATTTTCCACCTTTATCAACAAAGGATTATAATCCTCTTTGGTTACAGAGGATTTAATCCCGTGATAATATTCTAAAAAATAAACGCAGTGGTTTGTTGTTTTTATACCACCAACAATGAATTTTCATTTTTCAATGAAAAATATTCATATACATATTAACGTATTTTTTTTTTTCCAAATTTTGTTTATATAGAATATAAACACAAAACAATTTTATAAAATAACATAAATTTGAACTTACACCAGCTCAAAACCACTGCATTCTCATTTATTTCAGGTTCTTCTTCTTCCTTGGTAAAATCGTCTGTATTTTTAGCGGGTTGGTTACGCGTAGGCGATCTTCGATCCCCACGGCGCGGTGGTGAACGAGACCGTCCACGCTTTCGATTTTTTCGATCTGAATAATCAGATTTTTTGAGATCTTTATCTTTATTCGGGGAATCCTTTATTTCTTTATTTTCTTCGTCTTTTTTTATTTCCTCGGTTTTTTCGCCCTTTAATTAAAAAAAATAATGACAAATTTCAATGCCAACCAAGAAATTTTATTTGAAATTACCTCTACTTCCATTCTTGCTGTTTCATTTTCTGATTTCTCTTGTTCTTCCTTTACATCTATTATTGTTTCTGGTTGTGTAGTGGGTGAGCTTTCATTCGGCTCACTTGCAACTACTTCTTCTTTAACATCATCTTCTCCAACTTCATCGTTCACTTCGTAATTATCGGGGTTTTGATCATCGTCTTCTTCTTCATGTTCCTCAGGTTGGTCATCAATATTTTCAATTTCATCAACATGTTCGTCGTCATCTTCTTCTTGATCAGGAGGTTCACTGCATTCATGTTCAACTGAATCACCTTGGTCGATTGATTCTAATAACAATTTTGAAAAGAAAGAATTAAAAATAATCAGAATAATTAAGCCGAAACATTTGTATTTGCATAAAATAACCGTTTTTTAAAGGGACATGTTTCATTACTTGCAAATATTTGTGAGTAGTTAGTATGTATGTACCCTATGTGAAACGGAAATTTTAAGAACACATGTAAAATAATCAAAACCACGATTTATTAGTTTTCTGATTTGCTCATGTAAGGAATACAGCTCAACTAATGGTTGGAATCCAGAAATGAACGAAGAATTAAAATAAGTTTAATATTATTAAATTATAATTATAGAAATTAATAATTGAGCAAATTGCAAATAACTATTCAAGGACCGGTTTTTGAAGTGGACAAAAAAAAATATCAAAATGGCGTCAACTGATACAAAATGCGTAATTGTTTGAGATTTCGTATAATAAAATTTCCCGCTATTTAATTTATCTAATGTGCTTACCATTACCTGGTGTGGCAATACCCTCGGCACCTTCACTTTCTAAAGCCTTTTGCAGCCTTTCAACCAAGACCACTTTTACGCCTTTTTGATCTAAACCACGAGCCGCCAATTCCGCTCGCAATTCTACGACTTTCAACTTAGAGGGATCCATCTTTTTTTCTGGCTACTTAACAAGCAATAAGTAAAACTATATTGTAAATTTTTATTTCACAGGAATTATTATGCTTTTATTAATCACCACAAATCTCACATTTATTGAAAGATATTATTTAAATATTTTTGTTTCAATTAAACCAAAATATAAATTCTTCCCTACTAATTTCTACAATGAATACAGACGCGCGTGCAAGTGCAACATAAAACTGAAACTAATTTGTTACTTATAAAATCTAGTACTACGAATCTACGATTCTACAAACATTCTGCCCAACACGCGAGTATTGTATTCACCAGCGATTGAAGTCTGAGGCTCGGTTCACGAGATTGGTCCATAAGCAAGATGACAACTTAACAGAGTTAAAATTTTGTTTTCTGGGTAGACACAAAATTTTAATAAATGAATAAACACAAGTAAACACATATGATGATAACAAAAAACAACGTAAATTATTGAGAAATATCAAAATAAGTAAAACCTAAATCAGAATAAGCTAAAATAAAAAAAAAGTTGGTAAGATTGAAATTTTGTGTCCAGCAAGATAACATATTTTTAACTCCGTTAAGTTGTCATCTTGCTTGGACAAATCTCGTGAACCGAGCCTGAGGCTCGGTTCACGAGATTTGTCCATAAGCAAGATGACAACTTAACGGAGTTAAAAATATGTTATCTTGCTGGACACAAAATTTCAATCTTACAAACTTTGAAAAAAATACAAAACTAATATAGCAAAAAAAAACACAATAAATGAATAAACACAAGTAAACACATATGATGATAACAAAAAAACAATGTAAATTATTGAGAAATGTCAAAATAAGTAAAACCTAAATCAGAATAAGCAAAAGTAAAAAAAAAAGTTGGTATGACTGAAATTTTGTGTCCAGCAAGATAACATATTTTTAACTCCGTTAAATTGTCATCTTGCTTGGACAAATCTCGTGAACCGGGCCTGAGCCTCGGTTCACGAGATTTGTCCATAAGCAAGATGACAGTTTAACAGAGTTAAACATTTGTTTTCTGGGTAGACTCAAAATTTCAATAAACGAATAAACACAAGTAAACACATATGATGATAACAAAAAACAAAGTAAATTATTGAGAAATGTCAAAATGAGTAAAACCTAAATCAGAATAAGCTAAAATTTGGTATGACTGAAATTTTGTGTCCAGCAAGATAACATATTTTTAACTCCGTTAAGTTGTCATCTTGCTTGGACAAATCTCGTGAACCGAGCCTCAGGCTCGGTTCACGAGATTTGTCCATAAGCAAGATGACAACTTAACAGAGTTAAAAATTTGTTTTCTGGGTAGACACAAAATTTTAATAAATGAATAAACACAAGTAAACACATATGATGATAACCAAAAACAACGTAAATTATTTAGAAATGTCAAAATAAGTAAAACCTAAATCAGAATAAGCTAAAATTTGGTATGACTGAAATTTTGTGTCCAGCAAGGTAACATATTTTTAACTCCGTTAAGTTGTCATCTTGCTTGGACAAATCTCGTGAACCGAGCCTCAGGCTACACTAATGTTGTTTTCGATTCACCAAAAAAGAGCAAGCCGACTTGCTCTTTCTGCTGTCAAACTGTTCGATTCATCAAGAAAAGTCGCTCGGTCGAGCAAAATTGTTGTTGTTTTACGAATCTCGATTTTTTGGCAAATTTACAAACACAAACACAAATAGAACTGTCATTTTGAATGACATTTCATTCGATTTGAGTTTATTGAAAGCGTCATTTGTGTTTTGTGTTTCTGTTTATTTTTATATAAATATTTTATATTAAAGAATTAATTTGTATTTAATTAATAAACATAAAAATAAAAATAATAAATTTAATAAAAATTATAGGTTATGTTTATATAAACATCAAACACACACCCATATATATTACCGAGCAACTGTTCGATTCACCAGCAGTAGAAAGTGATCTTTTAAAGATTTGGTAAAAGGTGAATCGAAATCGACATTAGTACAAAGTAAAAAGTTTTTGCATTGTGAATGCTACGGTATACTTTGGCAATTTTACAACAACGTCGTGTATTTTCATTCCGGAATGAAGAGTTTCATGTCGCTGAGAAGAAGGAAATAGAAAAATTCTCTTCTTCACCTAGTTGCAGTGTTTGCCACTAAAGTAAATATATTACATATATTTAGTTGTATGAGTTGGTATTAAATAACAATTTTCAATTTTTCGATAAATCAGGGTTTTAAATTTTGTTAATTATCATTCGGAATTATTATACTTTATTCAATAATTTGTCATCACTATTTTATATTTGTTAAAATTCTAAATTAATATTTATTTCTTTTTCCGAACATGGGTAGTAAATTTTTATGTCGTTGCTTTTATTATTGGCTGGCAATAAACCGGCACACAAAAAATTAATATTTGAGATACAAAAAAATAATAAAACGGCACAAATTAATGAGCAACAAACAAAAATTTCTTGGCATCATAATAATAATTTGGCAACATTTATAATTTTTTGGCACTATTGGAAGGGTACACAAAAATTATTTTTTGGCATCGAAATAAACATTTTGGGCGACAAAAATAATTATCTGGCAACAAAGTTATAAATAAATAAATTAAAAATTAAAAAAATTAAATTAGTTTTAAAATATTCTGGAAAATGGAGATCCCTAATTTAACTTAGAATTGTAGAGGTTAACTTAGATTTAAACTTCGAGGGACGTAGGAGCCAGGATAGGGAAACATGTCGCACTGCGTGCCGCACGTAGGAGCGGATTATATAGAATCTATTAATGACACTGCAATATTTTATATCGAAATATTAAATAATTTGTATCGATTAAATTTAATTTTTTGTCTCGATTTTTTTTTTTTTTAACTCTAAAAATTATTTTTTTCTGTTCCAAAATATTATATTTGTTGCCAATTTATTAATTTTGATGTCAATGTTTGTCGCCACAGTATTTAATAATGTCCTTCAAAAATATTTGTTTGTTTTTTCATATGTGGTGCCAAAATATTATTTGTGATGCCAATTTATTATTTTTGATGCTAATGTTTGTCGCCAAAAAATGTTTCTTGTATGCCCGTTTAAATTATCCCTTTATTATTTTGGCATTTTTAATCTTAATGACCGGATTTATGTGACGAAAAATTAACTTTATATAGAATGAAATACAAAAAACTATGATTTAAATGACAAGCGATTTAATATCTTTGGAAATACGTGTTCGAATTTTTTCGATATTGGATTTTATATATTTTAACTTTTTGTATGGGCAAGGTAATTTTAGTAAATTATTTACCAACATAACAAAAATAAATTTTATTATAAATTTACTATGGTCTCTTTTCGAATGTGCTAATTTTAGAGCTTGGTACCAACTGTTGAAAGTAAAAAAAAAAATTATTCTGACGAAGAATTGCTCTTACTTTGGGCAAAATTTCATTCCTATCCGGATATGAGTAACTTTTACCAAAGTAACACAGCATTCACAATGAAACACTTTTAAAGCCTGCCATTCCATTGTGAAAAATAGTTTGTCAGTCAAAATAAAGTGAGATAAAAATATATAATCGGTAGTTGTGGGAATGAAACACAAAACGAAGTCAGTCAAAATTTTATCTACAAAAAATGTGTGTCTGCATTAGTGGATCGCCATAATTATGGTTGAAAAGTATCAACTCGAGATCATTTCAACTAACACATCTGCATAAATATTGTGTACTACCGTACGATGAAAAACATTTCTCGCACACACTAATAATTTTAACAGCATGGCGATTTTTTTTTTTAATTTGTTGTTTTATGACGGAAAATCTTCGAAAAAAACAATTCTGATATGAGTATTAATAATAATTAATTTGTTAGATAATTTTGAGACGTAAAATAATTGAATTAACACATAAAACTTAATTTGTTAGTTAATTGTTGGTTATGTTTTTGTTTGCTGTCAAAACACCAATCAACTGATAATTTTAATAGTGCGGCGCTTTTATGGGAAAGATTTTTTTAATTTTGTATTTTAAGACAGAAAATATTCGAAAAAAATAATTCTGATATGAGTAATAATAATTAATTTTTTAGATAATTTTGAGACTTAAAACAATTATCAGGAGTACAAATTGAAAATGCGGGATTTTTTTCTATTTTTGAACGTTTATTCTGAAAAAATGGTAACAAATGAATTATTCAAAGTATTGTCCATCGCTAGCCACAACTTTTTCCCATCTTTCTGGCAATTTACGGATACCGTCGCGAAAAAATTCGGCCGGCTTGGCTGCTATCCAGTCATCGACCCATTTTTGGGCTTCTTCGTAAGAATGGAAGCGCTGGTCAGCTAGGCCATGTGTCATCGATCGGAAAAGGTGGTAATCGGAAGGAGCAATGTCTGGGCTATACGGCGGATGGGGTAAGACTTCCCATTTCAGCGTTTGTAGGTATATTTTGACCGGCGCTGCAACATGTGGCCGAGCGTTGTCATGTTGCAAAATTACTTTGTCGTGTCTTTGCTCGTATTGTGGCCGTTTTTCTTTGAGTGCGCGGCTCAAACGCATCAATTGAGTTCGGTATAGTGCTCCTGTGATGGTTTCGTTCGATTTCAATAGCTCATAATACACCACACCCAGCTGGCCCCACCAAATACAGAGCATGAGCTTGGCGCCGTGAATATTTGGTTTGGCCGTCGATGATGATGCATGGCCGGGGTAACCATATGATTTTTTGCGCTTCGGGTTATCGTAACGGATCCACTTTTCATCACCAGTGACAATGCGATGCAAAAAACCCTTCCGTTTTTGCCGTTCGAGCAGCAGTTCGCATGCAAAAAAACGGCGCTCGACGTCTCTCGGCTTCAGCTCATACGGCACCCAATGTCCTTGCTTTTGGATCATTCCGAGGGCTTTTATACGATGGGAAATGGCTTGTTGTGTCACTCCCAATGAATCTGCGAGCTCTTGTTGAGTTTGACACGAGTCTTCATTGAGTATTGCCTCCAATTCAGCATTCTCAAACTTTTTCACTTGGCCCGGCCGCTCTTTGTCCTCAACGTCAAAATCACCACTTCTAAACCGCACAAACCATCTCTCGCACGTTGAAACCGATGGAACATGACTCGGATAAGTCTCGGAGACCAATCGATGTGCTTCAGCAGCACTTTTCTTCAAATTAAAGAAGTAAATTAAAACTTCCCGCAAATGCTGTTTTGTTGGCACGAAACTCGACATATTGAGAGCTCAAAAAAACTATGAATTTGACACTGCGACAAATTGACACATACTGAAAATTAAAGCTATAAGACGTAGCTTTGACATGAACATAGTCACAGTACTGCCTGATGCGTATAGCGTTAGTAACGCCATCTGTTATCAATCCCGCATTTTCAATTTGTACCCCTGATAAATTAACACATACTACTTTATTTGTTAATTAATTATAGGTTATGTTTTTGTTTGCTGTCAAAACACTAACAAACAATAGTGTGGCATTGTTATGGGAAAGATTTTTTAATTTTGTATTTTATGACCGATAATCTTCGAAACAAATAATTCTGATATAGTCATTAATAATAATTAATTTTTTAGATTATTTTGAAACGTAAATTTAATCAAATTAACACTAATACCTAATTTTGTTTAATAATTTTTGTTTATGTTTTTCTTTGCTGTCAAAATGTGTCCATCAAATTTTGCTATAATAAAAACAATAACAAAACACTTTGTCTTTGTCACTCTGATGGGTTATTTTTTTTTGTCTTTTTCCAACTTGAAGTTGACTGAGCTCAATTTTTCACAATGGAATTCAGGCTGTACTTTTGCCTTCGTTTGTATGAAATTTATTTTGAGAAAAAAATTGTTTTGCTCGTTATGTTGGTGGTTGCCTCAAGGAAAAAGTTAACAAACTTTTATCTTTTTCCTTAAGAAAAAAAAATGAAGTTAACTATACATATGTAGTCTTACTTTGGCAATTTTACAACAACAATGCCGTGTATTTTCATTCCGGAATGAAGATTTTCATTCCGCTGAGAAGAAGGAATAGCAAAATTCTATTCTTCTCGTAGTTGTAGTGTTTACCACTAGAGTACATATATTAGATATATTTAGTTTTATGAGTTGGTAATAAATAATAATTTTCAATTTTTCGATAAATCAGAATATTAAATATTATTAATTATCATTTGGAATAATTATACCTTATTCAATAATTTGATATCATTATTTTATATTTGTTAAAATAATAAATTATATTTTAGAGCTTGGTACCAACTGTTGAAAGTAAAAAGAAAAATTATTCTAAAGAAGAATTGCTCTTACTTTGGGCAAAATTTCATTCCTATCCGGATAAGAATAACTTTTACCAAAGTAAGACGGTTATAATTTCAAATAAATTGGCAAAATTGTTTAATGGCTGTATGACACTGGCTAGTTTCTCGCATTGTTTAAGTGATTAAAAATAAAACTAGAGCAGGCCAAACAATGCATATATAAAATATTCATAAGAGTGAGTGAATACAATATAGGCAAAAAATAAAAATAAATTCATGAAAAATTGATCTAAAATTTCATTGCCCACTTTTGTAGCAATTTAAATGGAGCAATTCTAGCAAAAAATAATTCAATTTTAATTATTTTTTTTGACATAGACAGCTTGTTTTTGACATTTCGTCATATTTTTAAAATAAATATTTTAGTGTGGTGTTTCTGTTTATCATATTTCGTCATATTCTTAAAATAAATATTTTAGTGTGATGTTTATCATGTCGGACGCGGACCTATTAGAAATTTTAGTAGCAACTAACGTTCATATGCTACGAACAGCTGCTTATTTAAATATAAGGAAAGCCGAAAAAAAAGAAATTGAAAAAATATTCTTCGAAATAGCTGTTACTTCGAGAAAGTGAAGGATTCAGCCATAAATTGTTAAAAGAAATAGAAGACGAGGATGTACCCCTATATAGGAAGGTTCTGAGGATGATTATTTTAAACGAATAGAAACAAGAGTTAAACTTAGATTTTTATTGATTCATTTTGATATAAAAATCATTAAAATATAAATTATAAATATATGTATATTGAATTAAAAAATTACATTAATTATTTCTGTTTTGTTTTTCGTCATTTCTTTTATCTTGAATCGTATTTATTTCATATGGCATTTATTTTATTTTTGGCGAGTGTTCGGAGATCGTTGTCGAAATTTGCTATTTCTTGGCCAATATAATTTGAAAAAGCTTGTTGACTGTTTTTTAAAATGTCAAAATAAGTACATATAGTGTTGTCTCACTTTATTTAGATTCGTTCTCTTTTTCGCTTTTTTGTTTTTACAGCAATTTATAGCACTTGAAAACTAGCCAGTGTCATACAGCCATAAGGCGTAGCTCAATGGCAAGTGATATTTCGGTCAAACAATTTTTGATATTTTTTTTTTGTTAGATTAAATCAGAGTTTAAAAAGCGATATCATTTCGATCTTCGCTCTAAATGGGATTCTAAATTGATTTTTAGATAAAGTTCTGGAATATGGCCAATTGGGACGGAACTTGGCCATTTTTGATCCAATTTTGATGAAATTCAGCATGTTTGATGGAAATGGGATTCTTAAATGATTTTTAGATAAAGTTCTGGAATACGGCCAATTAGGAAGGAACTTGGCCATTTCTTATCCGATTTTGATGAAATTCGATATATACGATGGAAATGGGATTCTAAATTGATTTTTAGATAAAGTTCTGGAATATGGCCAATTAGGAAGGAACTTGGGCATTTCTTATCCGATTTTGATGAAATTCAGCATTTTCGGTGGAAACGGGATTCTTAAATGATTTTTAGATAAAGTTCTGGAATATGGCCAATTAGGAAGGAACTTGGTTATTTCTTATCCGATTTTGAAGAAATTCAACATATACGATGGGAATGGGATTCTAAATTGATTTTTAGATAATGTTCTGGAATATGGCCAATTCGGAAGGAACTTGGCCAATTTTAATCCGATTTTGATGAAATTCAGCTTGTTTGATGGAAATGGGATCTAAAATGATTGTTATATGTATGAACTTCTGGAATATGGCCAATCAGGACGGAACTTGCTTATTTCTTAACCGATTATGATGAAATTCGATTTATACGATGGAAGTGGGATTCTAAAATGATTGCTAGCTGAAGTTCTGGAATATGGCCAACTATGATGGAACTTCGCTATTGCTAAACTGATTTTAGTGAAAATTGACATGTGCAAATGGAAATGTGATTCTAAAATGATTTTTGAATAAAGTTCTGGAATATGGCCAAGTTGGATGGAACTTGATTATTGTTTAGCCGGTTATATTTAAATTTTTCATTTGTTCGGGAAATGGGATGTAACGATATGATGGGTCAACTTGTTTGATTTTATTTGATAAACGGTGCTTTAAAAAAAAAAATGAAAAAAAAAAAAAAAAAAAAAAATTGGTTAAGCTTCCCCTTAAAAACAATTAACTTTTTTTTACGAATCGGGTTGAAAAAAATATCATAGTCAGTTGGTCCAGAATTTTCAAGCTGGCTTTTAATAATTGAAAAAAAAAAAAATTGGAAATAATAAAAAGAAACGTTAGTTAATAAAATAAGCACAAAGAAAATAAAAATGTCGAAAAAAAATATGTATCATACGATAAGTGACTAAATTAAATTTTTTTTCTTAATTTATTAAGTTTGATAATATAATGGTTAGTTTATAAACTATTTGAAAAAAAAAAGAAACGTAATTAATAAGTTATATTGGATTATCGTAAAATAAAATTAATATTGATAAGAATTATAAAAACTAAATAATAATTAACTGAGCCTAGATACTCATATGTGTATGAAGGTGCTAATTTTTCTGTTGAGTTGTGAATCAATGTTATAATAATCCTAAACCAGAAACCTTAATAATAAAAAAACAAATTTTTTTACCGTTTGTTAATTTGTGCGTACTGAACTAAATTACATGAAATAAAAATGAAAGATAAAGAAATTTTTGGAGAAATAAAAACAGAAATTTGGTATTTAAAGAAAAAAAAAACATAAATCTTAATGTTTGAATTCCGAAATCTTGAAAAACCGTAATCGATAAATTCCTATCACAATACATATGTGTATGCAACTACGCAAGGGAATACCGTATCATCCAGAACCACTAACCAAGTGGTATAATTAAAATAACGGGCGCAGCATCTACAAGAGGCTACCAGGAGGACAGCAAATTCCACCGCTAAGGTTATCTTTTAAGTTTATTTTTATAAAATTTATTTTATTGGTGTATTTTCCTTTTAAATTTTTCTTAAATTTTCACATTATTTAAAATTTCTGAATTTGGTGATATTTTCTTTGGCTATAAAATTATGGTTATTCAAACTTTGTAAATTAAAAGCAAAAAACAAAAAAATTATGGATTCAATGATATCTTCGATTAGAGATATGTCGTGTTAGCTGACCAGTTTATTAGTGATGTGAATGAGCCCCATGAGCGGTTCAATTATGAGCATTTTTTTTTTTTTTTTACCAGGAGTTACTATAAATAACAAATGCCGAGTGATGGTTTTCGACCAATGAACCCCCCTCGCGGCGAGCAAATCCCACATAAATTTCCTGGTGGTCGAAAACGAGCATTGGTTATAAAATTGGCGCCGAAACAGGGACATGAAGTGCCCACGTGTTAAAATTTAATTTCGATAATTGTCAGTGATAGTGTTTGAATTTATTGGCGTTTATCACGATTGATTACTAATTAATTTAGCTTCTCGTGAACAACGAAAGTATTTCACATGATCAGCAGTGATTGATTTTCTTTTAATTAGATTCTCACTGGTTTGTTATTACAAATTCCGAAACATTTTAAGAAAGTACTGATTTTTATTTTGGTCGGCATTGTTGATTTGCAAGTGTCGTCGATTGATGCTCTGGATAAACCAGTTATCTCGTTGACATCGGTTATTTTTATAATGCCCTACCAAAGAATGTTAGTTCAATGATAATTTTTTTTTGTGATTTTCATAATTTGCTAATTCTGTACATTTTGATTGTATTTGGCCGCATTTAACGGGTTGCTCATTCACATCACTAAATTTTGTCCTATCATATTATAATACATATATATTTACATTTTATATATATATTTTGAATTTATTTTTATATTTATTTTGCATTTCATTCATATACACATCCATATAATTAAAATTTTTTTTTGTGAATATTTGAATCTATTGATTCTCGACAGTTTCGCGTTGCACACGTAAGAAGTAACGGAAAATTGACCTATATTTTTTTTTATTAGCTGGTTTTAGCTAAAATTATTTTGCTCAGATATTATTGGACTGGCATTGATCTAATTAATTATTCACAATTTGTTGCGGATCGCTTGAAGTCGCGCATAATTTCAGTTAATATTTCGTGTATTTCGATTAATTACATTGAAGTTTAGTTGTTTATATTTACTTATTGGAGTAAAAAGTTTCGGGGATTACCATGAGTCACGAAGACCAGCAATGGAACCCTATTGGAGGTTTAACCGAAGATGAGATTACAGTGGAATTTGCGGTTAGGGATATTGACACATCAAAGCCGAGTTGGGAACAGACCCATTATAGCGTTTTGGCATCTGAAGTTACTCAACCATCCTTAAGGCCCTCTCATCCACATACCAATGATTTCATCCAGGAATTGAAACTATGTCAAAATCAAGATTCCATAATTACTAAAATTTTGGATGATAATCGTCGTTTATCCTCTGAAAATTTAGCGGACATAAAAACCAGGATTCGACACTGGAAAGACCGAACGTACCGTCTGAAAGGATGTTTCCATCAGGACAATGAAGTGGACAAATTGATAAATCATTGGCGAAGGCTAGAAAACCTATACGACCTTTGCTTAGAGAATCTCAATGATCGTCAGCCTATACTAAAAACATCTACCGATGACAGAAAAACATATACAGTTGATGAAACGATCACAACCACAGAAGCCATATCAGGACTGCAATTAGTTGACAAACAGTCGAAATCATTCGTAACTGACACTTCACCATAAACAGACCACTCTATAGCTACTCTGTCTGATAACACCAACTCTCCATTGCTGACTGGTCCGCCAGAGTCCACTTATGTAACTTGGAGTAAAAAGGCAGTGAGCTTTGAACCACGTACGTCATCCATACCAATTAGCAGTCCCAAACTTTCAAATCGTACCTCATTTAATCGGCATTACAATACAGCTTCGAATAATCCTAGTATATATTCGAATGTTCCGCTTAGTTATCCAGCTAGATCAGCATCATTTAATCCGAATAAAACAGTTAACGGAAAGCCAAATAATTATATTTTCCCCCCTGCTAATGTCGCTAGCAATTACCAAACACCACCAAATTTCGGACCCCCTCCGATAAATATGCCGTATTCATTGAAATCAGATACTAAATGGAATATAAGTTTTTCTGGCACTCCTCAAGGTCTGGCAGTACAGGATTTCGTATTCAGGTTAGAATCTTTCGCTTGGCGCGAACAAGTACCATTTGAACAATTATACGCCATAATGCCAAGATTTTTAAAGGATATAGCGGAAAAATGGTATTGTGTTTTCACGCAAAAGTTCCCTAATGCAACTTATGTACAGTTACGACAGGCCCTAGTTCAACGATTCAGTAGTATTGATTCAGACCGTGCCACTCGGCGCTTTATCGAAACGCGCAAATAACGGTACAGTGAGTCTTTAAGTGATTTCATACTGGAGGTTGAAAGTTTGAATAATCGCCTTATCCGTAAATTTCCCGAATTAGATCTGTTGGAGATAATCCGCGAGAACATGAGCTTTGATCTTCAGCAGATGACTCTTCATTTGGCAATAGGTTCTGTTGAGGACTTAAGAATCATTGGACACCGATATGAGCGATTATGGGAGAGGAAACGAAGAGACAGTTCACCACCAGAACGTAGAGTCCGATTTATCGATGAACTAACGGTGCCAATACCAAGGACTTCTGTTGATTTATACCCAGCGTCTCCATATTATGACATGGTACATGATCCACAAGCATTAAACGAAGAACACGGCTACTACATAGATTCGATTTCGAATCAAACACGCAAGTCGGCGAATGTAAATCAAACTAACCTACCCAACCCCAAACAAAATTTAGTTTGTTGGAATTGTCGGAGGCCAGAACATCGCTATCAGGACTGCGATTTACCACCTCAAGGAGTATTTTGTTACGGTTGCGGAGCAAAGGACGTCATCAAACCCCACTGCACCCATTGTCAGCGTGTGGCGGAAAACTATCATCCGGGAGTGAGAAGATCGGGTATGCCACTACCGGTAAAAATTATGTCCCGACCACAGACAACGACTGCTTTACCAGTAAGGAACAATTCAGCGGTACCCACCAACGAATCCCAAAACTACCATTAATTAAAACTCCATCTCAAATTAATCGGATACCAGCAAACGATAGGATACTTGAATATTGGAAAGCACGGCGTTCTTTTGTTCGCGCATGTGCAGAAACTCATCGGGAGTGAGAATGATATCCGACCTTATGCACTCATCGAAATCAATGGCATTCAGATTCGTGGCTTAATGGATAGTGGCGCCTCGCTTAGCATATAGAGACACGGCCGCTTTAGAGTTCCTCAATAAAATCAATGCTAAATATAAGTCCATCAATGCTGAAGTATCCACCGCAGACGGGTCCAAAAATAAAATTATAGGTTTTGTAGATTTAGCAGTCAAATTCAATAATCTTATCAAACTAGTTCGCTTTTACATCGTTCCTACCTTGCAAGGACCAATGTACTTAGGTAGAGACTTTTGGATTACTTTCCAAATTAGGCCACAAGTCGTAGACTCAATAGAATCCCCTTCTTCTATAGTTCCCGATGATAATACTCACTGCTTAACGCCAGCTCAATCACTGGAATTTAATAGAATATTGGCTTTATTTCCCTCGTTTGAAAAAAAAGGGCTAGGAAAAACGAAAATATTGGAACACCACATAGATGTGGGCGACAGTCCTCCAATTAAGCAGCGACATTATGCCGTTTCTCCAGCGATTCAGGAACTGATGTACCAGGAACTTGACCGAATGTTATCTCTAGGGGTAATAGAGGAAAGCTCGAGTTCGTGGTCATCACCAGTGGTGCTTATTCGTAAACCTAACAAAATTAGATTATGTCTGGATTCTCGCAAGGTCAATGCTGTGACGAAGAAAGATGCGTACTCTCTGCCTCTAATAAACGGTCTGCTCGGTAAGTTAACTTGCACTAAATATATCTCCAGCATTGACCTTAAAGATGCCTTCTGGCAGATTCCCCTAGCTCCTGCCTCTAGAGATAAAACTGCGTTCACAGTTCCTGGTCAACCGCTATACCACTTTCGAGTTATGCCATTCGGTTTATGCAACTCTCCTAAGACGTTATGTCGTCTGATGGATAAGGTCATTCCACATTGCTATCATCAACAAATATTTGTTTACTTGGATGATCTTTTGATCACATCGGCCACGATTGAAGAACACTTCCAATTGTTAGAACTAGTCTCCAAACGTCTTTCTGATGCCGGCCTTACCATAAATGTATCGAAAAGTCACTTCTTCATGAAAAAAAATAAAATATTTAGGGTATATATAGTAGGAGAAGGTGGACTTAGGACGGATCCGGAAAAGGTAGAGGCCATAAGGAATTTTCCACCACCAACAAGCGTAAAGCAAACCCGCCGTCTTCTTGGGATAACAGGGTATTACCAGAGATTCATACCAAATTATGCCCAAGTAACCACTCCTATCACCAATCTTTTAAAAAAGCAACTAAAATTTGTTTGGACTAGCGATGCCCAGATTTCTCTAGAGAAACTTAAATATTTGTTGACTTCGGCTCCATTACTAGTAAATCCCGATTATTCGAAACCCTTCTGGATTAGGTGTGACGCTTCCAAAACAGGAGTCGGGAGTGGGTTATTCCAAAAGGATTCTGAAGGCAACGAAAGACCGATTGCTTTCATGTCGAGGAAGCTTAATCAAGCCCAGGGCAATTATAGCACTACGGAACTCGAATGCTTAAGCAAATTTCGTCCCTATATCGAAGGTTACCATTTTACAATAATAACCGACCATTCTAGTCTTAAATGGCTTATGGCACTGTAGCGTGCCAAAATTAATAATTTTATTTAATACGCAGAAAAAAAAAATTAATAAAAATAAATTTCGGGAAATTCAGTTTAACAAAAGTTTATTAACAATATTAAATATAGTTAATGTAAATAACAAAAAAAATAAATTGATAACCAAAAAAAATCAACTAATTTTGTTTCTTAAAAATACAATGAAATAAATGTAAAGGAACAACTATAATTACAAAAGAGAATTTAATTACTACAAATAGCTAGTACATTATACATAAATAGCTCAATACTAAAAAAATTGAAAAGAAATAATAATTTAAATGTTCTCCCAGAAAATTTAGTTTAACAGTGGTTTTCTGGTCACCCCCCGAATGTCCACTAAATGCAAAACTAGAAACAGAGAAGAAAAAAAAACAAAATAAGATTTAGTAATCATAAATATTGAGCAAAATTAAACCAATATTTAAAAAAAAAAATTTTTGTTATAAATATTGAACATTCATCCAAATAATATACCTCGGAAACAACTGTTCCAAATTCCATTTATGGTAGATATCGATATGTGATGATAGGTTATGTTGGGCGCCAGATATCTCGCATGCTTTCCGGTGTAAGCTCAGTCCGCATTCCACTCCTGCGTGAGTTCGCGAATTGAAATTTGAACTAATTTCATTACCGAGGTCCAAAATATTCAACAAAATATCCTAATATAGGAACAATATAATATGTATACAAGTATACATTTATTAAAATTTAAACGTTACAAAAAATTTAGAAATAGAAAAAAATAAATCCCGAATGTACCAAAAGATAAAAAAATTAAACCTCAACTCACCAAAAAATTACTACATCCGTGACCATCCCTCAATTCATGTGGTTTGGGTACATTATCGTCGCTAATAATGGTGGAAGAGACAGCCGAAATTTATAAAAATCCACTCAATTAGTCCTCTTGTTTTGATGGCACTCTATGTATCACCTCTTAGATTAATTATTTTTAAAGATTTTACTTCTTATTAACTTTTATTATTAATTATTCAACATTAATTTTTTTTTTTATTAATCTTATTATTAATTTTTATTATTACAATAAAATGGCCAACCAAATCCCATACAACACACAATTTGGCCATTCACAAGATTACACTTAAGTTTTAGAACTTTAATTCACTCCATTTTTTTTTTTTATTATTTAATTATATAACTAATTATTGTTTTTTTTTTTTTTAAGTTTTATTTACTTATACATATTTAAAAAAAAAAAAAATCGATTAAAAAAACTATTCTTAAGTATTACAAAAAAAAAAATTGAAAATTCCGTCAAGCACTGGTTTCGACGTTCCATACCAAAAAAAAAAAAGATTTATCAACCACAAAAAAACAAAATCGTCAAAATACGACTTAATAAAATATATGATACACGACTTGTCTTCTTCCGTGCCAAAAAAAAACTTCCCCAATCTTCACACTGTTTCAGTTTATATAACCAACCAAAACCAACATGCCGGATGTTGTCCTCCAATTCGACATGCCGGATATATCCATGTTCGTCTCAATTACTCGGCCATTGCATTGTCCCATCCATTGAAGCTTAATTTTTGTTTTATTAACTACTGATACATTCAGTGCAATTACCGATTTAATTATTTAAAAAAAAATATCCAAGTTTATTCTCTCCGGTAGTAAATTCGGACTGAGCTTTTACCATTTACAACGAACGACATCTATTCAAAAGCAAAATCACCAAATTTAACAAATTACCGGGAAATCTTCATGAATGGAATTTAATTTTGATTCAAATGTTCCCCATTATTTGGATAGAAAATGATCAACTCGTTTTAATATTTTTCAAAACAACGATCATAAAAATTTAAATTGATGCGATACTTATTGCTCAACTCCATAAAACACTATGACCACCAATATCCTCTTATCGTTCTTATAAAAACCTTACAGCACAGAACGATCTAAATGGCAAACTGGCTCGCTGGAGTCTACTCAAGCTTCAAGCTTATGGTTTTAATATCGAACATCAGCGTGGATCGGAAAATGTAGTGCCCGACTCCTTGTCTAGGATGTTTTGTGACTCAGTCATATCAGACTTTCATACGACAGTGGATCTCTCATCAGTTTCGTTCAATGATGTGGAATATCCTGATAAATACCCCGCATTTAAGATATTGTCCGATCGCATATACATATATATAAAAATCGGTACGAATGTGGATCCTTCTTTAACCGACCTCTCAAACTGGAAATTATGGATTCCACAAAGTATGACGGATCATCTCATCCAACAGTTTCATAGCGCGCCTCTTGCTACCCACGGTGGTATTGTGAAAGCTTTAACCCGATTGCGACAACATTTTTACTGGCCCGGAATACGAAAACAGGTATACGATTTTGTAAAAACTTGCGAGATATGTAAAACTACCAAAAGTACTAATTGTATCTCGAAGCCTCCTTTGGATGATACCGTATTCGCCACCAGGCCTTGGGAACATGTCTATATTGATCTCATGAGACCTTACCCACGATCCAAATTGGGTAACACGTATATTTTGGTGATATTAGACCAGTTCACAAAATTCGTACTATTAAAACCGCTAAGTTCAAGCACGACAACTAAAATAATAAATTACGTAAGAAATGAAGTATTCCTAGTCTTTGGAGTACCCGAGCAAGTGCGAACCGATAATGGACCGCAATTTATCAGTAAAGCATTTCAAGACCTATTGAGCGAGTTCAACATCGTACACAGTAAAACAGCAGTATACTCACCTCAAGCAAACGCGTCAGAGCGCGTGAATAGATCGGTTGTGGCGGCTGTTAGAGCGTATGTTGGAACTGAACACAGAACCTGGGATAAGGCCTTACCTGAAATTGCTTGCGCTCTACGCACTGCAATCCACCAAACCATTGAATACTCGCCATTCTTTTTGTTATTCGGTTATCATATGATCACAAACGGCAAATCATATGAAATATTGCGAGATATGCATTCCCTAGGTGACGATGTAGAAGTTTTACCACACACGGACAGACTTTCCATATTGCATTCCACTGTAGTTAAAAATCTGAAAACGGCCTATCAAAACTATTCTAAACATTATAATCTTCGAACGCGTCAAATATATAAAAGCGGTTATACACCAGAAAGTCACTTACGTATGCAAAGATGAAAATAAAACTGTAAAACTCAGAGTCGAATGTGGTTAGAAGCATCCTTTTAACACACGTTCGAATTTGCCCTGTAACGATATGATGGGTCACCTTGTTTGATTTTATTTGATAAGCGGTGCTTGAAAAAAAAAAATGAAATAAAAAAAATAAAAAAAAAATTGGTTAAGCTTTCCCCTTAAAAACAATTAACTTTTTTTTTTACGAATCGGGTTGAAAAAAATATCATTAGTCAGTTGGTCCAGAATTTTCAAGCTGGCTTTTAATAATTGAAAAAAAAAATTGGAAATAATAAAAAGAAACATTAGTTAATAAAATAAGCACAAAGAAAATAAAAATGTCGCAAAAAAATATGTATCATACGATAAGTGACTAAATTAATTTTTTTTTTCTTAATTTATTAAGTTTGATAATATAATGGTTAGTTTATAAACTATTTGAAAAAAAAAAGAAACGTAATTAATAAGTTATATTGGATTATCGTAAAATAAAATTAATATTGTATTATATATATAAATAATAATTAACTGAGCCTAGATACTCATATGTGTATGAAGGTGCTAATTTTTCTGTTGAGTTGTGAATCGATGTTATAATAATCCTAAACCAGAAACCTTAATAATAAAAAAACAAATTTTTTTACCGTTTGTTAATTTGTGCGTACTGAACTAAATTACATGAAATAAAAATAAAAGATAAAGAAATTTTTGGAGAAATAAAAACAGAAATTTGGTATTTAAAGAAAAAAAAAAAACATAAATCTTAATGTTTGAATTCCGAAATCTTGAAAAACCGTGATCGATAAATTCCTATCACAATACATATTTGCTATTTGGGCTTAAAGTCGTGTATGCAACTACGCAAGGGAATACCGTATCATCCAGAACCACTAACCAAGTGGTATAATTAAAATAACGGGCGCAGCATCTACAAGAGACTACCAGGAGGACAGCAAATTCCACCGCTAAGGTTATCTTTTAAGTTTATTTTTATAAAATTTATTTTATTGGTGTATTTTCCTTTTAAATTTTTCTTAAATTTTCAAATTATTTAAAATTTCTGAATTTGGTGATATTTTCTTTGGCTATAAAATTATGGTTATTCAAACTTTGTAAATTAAAAGCAAAAAACAAAAAAATTATGGATTCAATGATATCTTCGATTAGAGATATGTCGTGTTAGCTGACCAGTTTATTAGTGATGTGAATGAGCCCCATGAGCGGTTCAATTATGAGCAATTTTTTTTTTTTTTACCAGGAGTTACTATAAATAACAAATGCCGAGTGATGGTTTTCGACCAATGAACCCCCCTCGCGGCGAGCAAATCCCACATAAATTTCCTGGTGGTCGAAAACGAGCATTGGTTATAGGGATTTTTGAATGATTTTTGGATAAAGTTGTGGAATATGGCCAATCAATTTTATTAAAATCGGATTGAAAATGGTCAAGTTCCTTCTAATTTGCCACATTCCAGATCTTTATCTAAAAATAACTTTAGAATCAAATTTTCCTGGTGTATGCTGATATTCATCAAAATCTGACAGGAATTGGCCAAGTTCCATCCTCCTTAGTCATATTCCAAAACACCATCTAAAAATTATTTTAGAATTCCATTTCAATCGTATATATCGAATTTCATCATAATCTGTTAAGAAATGACCGAGTTCCTTCCTTATTGGCTATTCCCCAGAATTTCATCTAATAATCATTTTAGAATCCCACTTTCATCGTAAATGTCGAATTTAATCATAGTCGGTTAAGATATAACCGAGTTCCTTTCTAATTGGCCATATTCCAGAACTCCTTCTTAATCTTTTGGAAATTAATTTCTATGTTCCCGCCTACCGGTCTAGAAATTTTAACTTATGGAAAACTATTACTCCAACAACAAATATTGGGCTTGCATCGCCACGCTATCGGTTATTGATGAATCATAACATTTTCTTTTGTGATGCCAGTATTGATATCTTTAACTTATCTGTGAATAAATTTAGAAACTCAATATTAAATTCTAAATATTAACAAATATTTGATATCTTAATTTGAGAACTTAAGTTACATAATATGCCATAAATTACATATTTCTTTGTTTTTAATGATTTTCTGTATTTTTGTTTGTTTAATTTTTGATATATTTTGATTTATAATTATTGTTTTGATTTATAATTATAATGTACTGTATTAACTTTTACTTTATTATGTGAGGCAAAATGTAAATGGAGTATGTTTCTCTGTATTTTGTCCTAATTATACAAATAAATAAAAAAAATAAAATAAAAAAAATATCATTTTAGAATCCCATTTCTATCGCATGTATCGAATTTCATTAAAATCGGTTAAAATATAGCGAAGTTCCATCCTCCTTAGCCATATTCCAGAAAATCATCTAAAAATAAATTTAGAATCCCATTTCCATCGTATATATCGAATTTCATCATAAACGGTCAAGAAATAAGCAACTTCCGTCCTGATTGGCCATATTCCAGAACTTCATATAACAATCATTTTAGAATCCCACTTCCATCGTACATGTTGAATTTCCACATAATCGTTTAAGAAATAATCGAGTTCCTTTCTAACTGGCCATATTTCAGAACTGTATCTAAAAATCATTTAAGAATCCCATTTACATCGAACATGTTGAATTTCATCCATATTGGATAAGAAATGGCCAAATTCTTTCTTAATGGGCCATATTCCAGAACTTTATCTAAAAATCATTTAAGAATCCCATTTCCATCGTATATATTGAATTTCATCAAAATCGGATAAGAAATAGCCAAGTGCCTTTCTAATTGGCCATATTCCAGAACTTTATCTAAACAACAATTTAGAATCCCATTTCCATCGTATATATCGAATTTCATCAAAATCGAATAAGAAATGGCCAAGTTAATTCCTAATTGGCCGTATTCCAGAACTTTATCTAAAAATCATTTAAGAATCCCATTTCCATCCAATTGGCCGTATTCCAGAACTTTATCTAAAAATCAATTTAGGTTCCCATTTCCATCGTATATGTTGAATTTCATCAAAATCGGATAAGAAATGGCCAAGTTTTTTCCTAATTGGCCATATTTCAGAACTTTATCCAAAAATAATTTAAGAATCCCATTTCCATCAAACATGCTGGATTTCATCAAAATCGGATAAAAAATGGCCAAGTTTCTTTTTAATTGGCTATATTCCAGAACTTTATCTAAAAATCAATTTAGAATCCCATTTCCATCGTATATATAGAATTTCATCATAATCGAATAAGAAATGGCCAAGTTCCTTCCTAATTGGCCGTATTCCAGAACTTTATCTAAAAATCATTTATGAATCCCATTTCCATCAAACATGCTGAATTTCATCAAAATCGGATCAAAAATGGCCAAGTTCCGTCCCAATTGGCCATATTCCAGAACTTCATCTAAAAATCATTTCAGAATCCTATTTCCATCGCACATGTTAAATTTCACTAAAATCTGTTAAGGAAAAGCCAAGTTCCATCCTAGTTGGTCATATTTCCGAACTTTATCTAAATACCATTTTTTGAACTTTGAAAGAGCAATTCGTCTATTACAAAAAATATCGCTCCCATTTATTACAAAAAATATCGCTCCCATTTATTACAAAAAATATCGCTCCCTAATATATTTTCTTCAATCGCTCTGTAGTATTGATTGGGAGCGATATTTTTAACTTTTACGCTCCCTGTTTTAAGAGCGATATTAAAAATAAAAATTTAAATCACTTTGAAAGAGCGAAATAATTTTGTTTTTGTGTTTATCATTAAAGAGCAAGAGCGTAAAGGAATAGTGAAAAATATATTATTGGGAGCAAGAGCGATACTTTTTATAAAGAGCGAAAAAAAGAGCGAAAAATTAAAACTCTGGATTAAATTAATAAATATTGTTAATAGAAATTGTCGAATCTCTATAGTTAGCCACATGTGTACTTTACGATGTTAGCGGTTTAATTTATTAAATAACGAAATGTTTAATTTAAATATTAAGATTTTTATTTTTTCGTGGTTTGAAAAAATGTTTTGACTAAATTTTCCTATCACTTCCTGAGAATTGCTTTAGGCCCAATTAAAAAACAATTAGGTACATTTTTATGTTTTATGGTTAAATTTATAAAATATAACAGTAATTAAATAAAAGAAATATACTGGTTATCTTGTAACAGCAGGGAGTGTCATCATCGTGTCTAAGGTGAAATTGGCCCAATCTGATGCTGTGACTGTTTCAACTCTATATTTGATTACGCCTTCTAGATTCGGGTTTCTCTTAGTTCTTAATAAGTTTTCTTTCGACGTAATTTGCGAAAGCCGTGTCCTATCGAATTTACTTTTGTTGACTAAAATAACCCTTTGCCAATTAAAGGTTAAATAATTAAAGTGGTTTTAAATTGAAAAAAAATAATTGAACCTGGAAAAGTAGAGAATACGGTTATGGAAGAAGAAACTTCTTTGGTTTTGTGCTGGTTTAAAAAATTCATTCACCTATAGGGGCCCTTATCATAATTTCCGTCGCAAAACAATTTTTATGCGATTTCAAAAATTGATCGCCAAACACGATACCTTTCTACCATTTAGGCGATAGTCGGAAAAATACCGCCAGCAAATTAAAGTTGAACATTGTTTTATTGTTTGTCGTTTCTTGTGGTTACTAGTAGTTAAAAACAAAATAATCAAAAATACACTCGAACCAAAACTAGCCTTAAAGTAACGTCACTCACACAGTTCGGGTATGGTCCATCATAAAATTCTTTATGAGCTCCTTACTCAATACGCAGAATTTGTAGGTGCTTCACGTGTCATTCAATATTATTTTATGATAAATATTTATCTGTTTGTTTTGTTATAAAATTATCCAAATAATAAGAAAAACTATCAAAATGAGTGGTTAAACATATTATTGTTGAAATATTGTACAGCGAAATTTATGTGAAAGAGTGACTTACGGAGCACATCTAAACGAAATTAATTTTCATTTACACAAAAATTTTATAATTACCATTATTTAAAGTTGAAGTTGTGACCTACCTAACCGAATACTCGTTACTCCCAGTAGTGTCTGTATAAATTTGGTATGGGCCTTCACCTCATTTGGTGCTTGATACATCGAGTAAAAAATTACTTTACTAATATCATACGCTTACAATTCCGGCTCGATTACATTTGGCCATATGAAGACAGAGTGGAGATATACATTTTAGAAACGTTTTGAAACATGAGACTGGTTCTGTAATTTGTACAATATTTCCATTATGTCGTGGTTAAATTGCGCTAAATATAATTATAAATAATAATGGTGAACAAACTGAATTTATTACTCATCAGCGTTAGTATTCTACAAAACACTGTGCAAATTTAAATTTTGCAAAACGCATATTAATCCAAGCACCCTTTCTATAAATGACAACTAAAATGAAAAGTAACCTCACGAGGAGACTTTTCGTTGGCCGCCTGGTGGTGAATAGTGTAAAGTTGGTTTGAAATGAAAAGTCGAAAATTTAGTCAAAAAAATCGACATTAGGCACACAGCATAAGCGTAATTTAATTTTGGTTTTAGCAACCTATATAAAGAGACCTTAATTTAGTGCAAACAAATTTTTTGTTAAAATATTATTATTTTATTGGCTTAATCGATGCTCTCGGTTATCAGAATTATGATAAAAATAATTTTAATATAAATTTATATAAACACATTTAATAAATGCGTGCTCTTTCAGAGGCGCACTGTACTACGTAGTATACTATGAGACCGTAATTTAGTGCAAACAAATTTCTTGTTAAAATATTATTATTTTATTGGCTTAATCGATGCTCTAGATTATCAGAATTATGATAAAAATAATTTTAATATAAATTTATATAAACACATTTAATAAATGCGTACTCTTTCAGAGGCGCACTGTACTACGTAGTATACTATGAGACCGTAATTTAGTGCAAACAAATTTTTTGTTAAAATATTATTATTTTATTGGCTTAATCGATGCTTTTGGGTATCAGAATTATGATAAAAATAATTTTAATATAAATTTATATAAACACATTTAATAAATGCGTACTCTTTCAGAGGCGCACTGTACTACGTAGTATACTATGAGACCGTAATTTAGTGCAAACAAATTTTTTGTTAAAATATTATTATTTTATTGGCTTAATCGATGCTCTAGATTGTCAGAATTATGATAAAAATAATTTTAATATAAATTTATATAAACATATTTAATAAATGCGTACTCTTTCAGAGGCGTACTGTACTACGTAGTATACTATGAGACCGTAATTTAGTGCAAACAAATTTTTTGTTAAAATATTATTATTTTATTGGCTTAATCGATGCTCTAGATTATCAGAATTATGATAAAAATAATTTTAATATAAATTTATATAAACACATTTAATAAATGCGTGCTCTTTCAGATGCACACTGTACTACGTAGTATACTATGAGACCGTAATTTAGTGCAAACAAATTTTTTGTTAAAATATTATTATTTTATTGGCTTAATCGATGCTCTAGATTATCAGAATTATGATAAAAATAATTTTAATATAAATTTATATAAACACATTTAATAAATGCGTGCTCTTTCAGAGGCGCACTGTACTACGTAGTATACTATGAGACCGTAATTTAGTGCAAACAAATTTTTTGTTAAAATATTATTATTTTGTTGGCTCAATCGATGCTCTAGATTATCAGAATTATGATAAAAATAATTTTAATATAAATTTATATAAACACATTAAATAAATGCGTGCTTTTTCAGAGGCGCACTGTACTACGTATCATAGTATACTATGAGACCGTAATTTAGTGCAAACAAATTTTTTGTTAAAATATTATTATTTTATTGGCTTAATCGATGCTCTAGATTATCAGAATTATGATAAAAATAATTTTAATATAAATTTATATAAACACATTTAATAAATGCGTGCTCTTTCAGAGGCACACTGTACTACGTAGTATATTATGAGACCGTAATTTAGTGCAAACAAATTTTTTGTTAAAATATTATTATTTTATTGGCTTAATCTATGCTCTAGATTATTAAAATAATGATAAAAATAATTTTAATATAAATTTATATAAACACATTTAATAAATGCGTACTCTTTCAGAGGCACACTGTACTACGTAGTATACTATGAGACCGTAATTTAGTGCAAATAAATTATTTGTTAAAATATTATTATTTTATTGGCTTAATCGATGCTCTAGAGTCTAGATTATCAGAATTATGATAAAAATAATTTTAATATAAATTTATATAAACACATTTAATAAATGCGTGCTCTTTCAGAGGCGCACTGTACTACGTAGTATACTATGAGACCGTAATTTAGTGCAAACAAATTTTTTGTTAAAATATTATTATTTTATTGGTTTAATCGATGCTCTAGATTATCAGAATTATGATAAATATATTTTTAATATAAATATATATAAACACATTTAATAAATGCGTGCTCTTTCAGAGGCGCACTGTACTACGTAGTATACTATGAGACCGTAATTTAGTGCAAACAAATTTTTTGTTAAAATATTATTATTATTTTATTGGCTTAATCGATGCTCTAGATTATCAGAATTATGATAAAAATAATTTTAATATAAATTTATATAAACACATTTAATAAATGCGTACTCTTTCAGAGGCGCACTGTACTACGTAGTATACTATGAGACCGTAATTTAGTGCAAACAAATTTTTTGTTAAAATATTATTATTTTATTGGTTTAATCGATGCTCTAGATTATCAGAATTATGATAAAAATAATTTTAATATAAATTTATATAAACACATTTAATAAATGCGTGCTCTTTCAGAGGCGCACTGTACTACGTAGTATACTATGAGACCGTAATTTAGTGCAAACAAATTTTTTGTTAAAATATTTTTATTTTATTGGCTTAATCGATGCTTTTGGGTATCAGAATTATGATAAAAATAATTTTAATATAAATTTATATAAACACATTTAATAAATGCGTGCTCTTTCAGAGGCGCACTGTACTACGTAGTATACTATGAGACCGTAATTTAGTGCAAACAAATTTTTTGTTAAAATATTATTATTTTATTGGCTTAATCGATGCTCTAGATTATCAGAATTATGATAAAAATAATTTTAATATAAATTTATATAAACACATTTAATAAATGCGTGCTCTTTCAGAGGCGCACTGTACTACGTAGTATACTATGAGACCGTAATTTAGTGCAAACAAATTTTTTGTTAAAATATTTTTATTTTATTGGCTTAATCGATGCTCTAGATTATCAGAATTATGATAAAAATAATTTTAATATAAATTTATATAAACACATTTAATAAATGCGTGCTCTTTCAGAGGCGTACTGTACTCGTAGTATACTATGAGACCGTAATTTAGTGCAAACTAATTTTTTGTTAAAATATTATTATTTTATTGGCTTAATCGATGCTCTAGATCAGCGTTTCCCAAACTTTTCGGACCGAGGAACACTTCGCATAAATAAAATTACTGGAGGAACACTTTCGTTTTTTATATAGGAAATTATCTTGTATTTTTAAAATTCTATACCTGCATATACATGTAAGAGTTATAAATAAAATAAAAAGGATATTTTTATGAAATCTTATTGAATCGTTTAGTATTGAAAGGGCTCATGTCCACTTTTGTCAAAATTAGAATTATAACGGTTTAGTATCACAGACATGCATATACGTTTTATGACAAGACGATATTACCATATGGTTAATGGAACGGCATCTACCTTGCAAATCATTTATTCTAGAAAGGGCACATGTCCAGGACATACCCCCATGAAATTTTTACATCGGAAGCTTTGGATGAATACTTTTTGTATCTATGATTTGAAGAGGAAATGTGGGAGGAAAGCAAAAAACGAGGCAGATGAAGTATGCTCTTTGATCAGTGATCTTGTAGAAAAATATTTATCACCTGAGACTACCGAACTCCATATTTTTTCTGATGAATGGATTGAAAAAACCTGACCAAAATCTATCAGTATTTCCCCGATCGAGGCCATAGTTTTCTATCTTGTGATCGTGTGTTTGGATTAATCAAGAGAAATTTAATGAAAATTGACAGAATTTATTTGCCAGAGTGTTGTGAGTGATCCTTGCGATGGTGCTATTATGATAAATGATACGCCAAGGATTACAACTGTATATATTTTTATTTTTAGATTCGGTGTGTTACTCCTCGTGGTGTAAATACTTCTGACGTTTATTCTATATAATGTTTACAATATATGACACGTTTACAATATATAACACTTTGACACCCGGGTACGTTCAGACTGCCCTCGTAACACAGAGGAATATGGGGCCCTGATCAACCGATGAAGTACTCTACAAAAAAGCAATACAAATATTTTATCAAATAATGATAAAATCTTAAACTTTAAAGATTGGAGGCCTACTTTCTTCAAAAAGCAGGTAATTGGTGTTCAATCAAACGGCAGGAAGCAAAAAAAAATCAAATTTAAAATTTCTGAATTGTCATATTTTGAAATGACCAGCGACGGAAATTTGGAAGCCCAGGAATTTATTGATAGTTTGGAAAGTTTTACGTTTAATTTTACGGTTTAATACTACCGAGGTAAGATTACCTTCTCAAAGAGCGTTTGATACTGTAAGCGTAATAAATATAAAAAAAATATGTGACCTGCAAAAAGTCCTAAAATCCATACTTGCTCTGTATCTGAATTTTTACGACGAAATTATGCAATGGCCAACTGGAATGGAATATAATAGTGAAGACAGTGACTACTGAAGTCTTTAAAATATATACTTTTACTTTTTTAAGGTTTTCTAATTTGTTTTGATCCTAATGAATTTGAATAAATGAAATAGAAATATATTTTTTGTGTTTATCATTGAAAGGGCTCATGTCAGTGCTTTAAAATTGAGCATACCAGCTGAAATAATTGAAAAATAATCCCAAAAAACTCAAATTCCCTCCTAAACTTATTTTTGCTTACAATATAAAGTTATTTTTATTTCCTGAATAATTTGAAAAAGTGGAGATGAGCCCTTTCAAGACTAAACGATTCAATTGTAGATATACAAAAACATGAAAATAATAAAATAAATTAGGTTCTTAATGAATCTGATGTTTTTGGCTCTTTAAGCTACTAATTCTTTTAATATTAGGTTCAATATTATTAGAAAGCTGAATTTTTATATCTGGTCTAGCATTCAGACGGTTTCTGTACTTCGATTTTGTTGCAGCATAATTTGAAAATTCCGTCTCGCACAAATATGTTGTTGTGAAAGGAAATAAAACATGAACGGCTAGTTTTGACAAGTTGAAATGCTCTTCTGTTAAATTTAACACAAACTCATTTAGTGGAAGTTCATTGTACTTTTGTTTTAAGCAAGAGTCAGCAATTAAATCAATTAGGTTTTGAAAATCACTTGCGCTAAAACATATACTGGCTTATCTGTTGTTACAAATGGGCCCCTAATCCAAAAGTTATCCTCAGTGGACTAAATCATGCAAAAGTTCTAAAATTACTTTGGAGACTTTATCTTCTACTTTCGAATTTTTAGTATATTTAGAATTTTTCACGGAACACCTGTTTATCGTCCACGGAACATCAGTGTTCCGCGGAACATAGTTTGGGAAACGCTGCTCTAGATTATCAGAATTATGATAAATATAATTTTAATATAAATTTATATAAACACATTTAATAAATGCGTGCTCTTTCAGAGGCGCACTGTACTACGTAGTATACTATGAGACCGTAATTTAGTGCAAACAAATTTTTTGTTAAAATATTATTATTATTTTATTGGCTTAATCGATGCTCTAGATTATCAGAATTATGATAAAAATAATTTTAATATAAATTTATATAAACACATTTAATAAATGCGTACTCTTTCAGAGGCGCATTGTACTACGTAGTATACTATGAGACCGTAATTTAGTGCAAACAAATTTTTTGTTAAAATATTATTATTTTATTGGCTTAATCGATGCTCTAGATTATCAGAATTATGATAAAAATAATTTTAATATAAATTTATATAAACACATTTAATAAATGCGTACTCTTTCAGAGGCGCACTGTACTACGTAGTATACTATGAGACCGTAATTTAGTGCAAACAAATTTTTTGTTAAAATATTTTTATTTTATTGGCTTAATCGATGCTTTTGGGTATCAGAATTATGATAAAAATAATTTTAATATAAATTTATATAAACACATTTAATAAATGCGTGCTCTTTCAGAGGCGCACTGTACTACGTAGTATACTATGAGACCGTAATTTAGTGCAAACAAATTTTTTGTTAAAATATTATTATTTTATTGGCTTAATCGATGCTCTAGATTATCAGAATTATGATAAAAATAATTTTAATATAAATTTATATAAACACTTTTAATAAATGCGTACTCTTTCAGAGGCGCACTGTACTACGTAGTATACTATGAGACCGTAATTTAGTGCAAACAAATTTTTTGTTAAAATATTATTATTTTATTGGCTTAATCGATGCTCTAGATTATCAGAATTATGATAAAAATAATTTTAATATAAATTTATATAAACACATTTAATAAATGCGTGCTCTTTCAGAGGCGCACTGTACTACGTAGTATACTATGAAACCGTAATTTAGTGCAAACAAATTTTTTGTTAAAATATTATTATTTTATTGGCTTATTCAATGCTCTAGATTATCAGAATTATGATAAAAATAATTTTAATATAAATTTATATAAACACATTTAATAAATGCGTGCTCTTTCAGAGGCACACTGTACTACGTAGTATACTATGAGACCGTAATTTAGTGCAAACAAATTTTTTGTTAAAATATTATTATTTTATTGGCTTAATCGATGCTCTAGATTATCAGAATTATGATAAAAATAATTTTAATATAAATTTATATAAACACATTTAATAAATGCGTGCTCTTTCAGAGGCGCACTGTACTACGTAGTATACTATGAGACCGTAATTTAGTGCAAACAAATTTTTTGTTAAAATATTTTTATTTTATTGGCTTAATCGATGCTCTAGATTATCAGAATTATGATAAAAATAATTTTAATATAAATTTATATAAACACATTTAATAAATGCGTGCTCTTTCAGAGGCGCACTGTACTACGTAGTATACTATGAGACCGTAATTTAGTGCAAACAAATTTTTTGTTAAAATATTATTATTTTATTGGCTTAATCGATGCTCTAGATTATCAGAATTATGATAAAAATAATTTTAATATAAATATATATAAACACATTTAATAAATGCGTGCTCTTTCAGAGGCGCACTGTACTACGTAGTATACTATGAGACCGTAATTTAGTGCAAACAAATTTTTTGTTAAAATATTATTATTTTATTGGCTTAATCGATGCCCTAGATTATCAGAATTATGATAAAAATAATTTTAATATAAATTTATATAAACACATTTAATAAATGCGTGCTCTTTCAGAGGCGCACTGTACTATACTATGAGACCGTAATTTAGTGCAAACAAATTTTTTGTTAAAATATTATTATTTTATTGGCTTAATCGATGCTCTAGATTATCAGAATTATGATAAAAATAATTTTAATATAAATATATATAAACACATTTAATAAATGCGTGCTCTTTCAGAGGCGCACTGTACTACGTAGTATACTATGAGACCGTAATTTAGTGCAAACAAATTTTTTGTTAAAATATTATTATTTTATTGGCTTAATCGATGCCCTAGATTATCAGAATTATGATAAAAATAATTTTAATATAAATTTATATAAACACATTTAATAAATGCGTGCTCTTTCAGAGGCGCACTGTACTACGTAGTATACTATGAGACCGTAATTTATTGCAAACAAATTTTTTGTTAAAATATTATTATTTTATTGGCTTAATCGATGCTCTAGATTATCAGAATTATGATAAAAATAATTTTAATATAAATTTTTATAAACACATTTAATAAATGCGTGCTCTTTCAGAGGCGCACTGTACTACGTAGTATACTATGAGACCGTAATTTAGTGCAAACAAATTTTTTGTTAAAATATTATTATTTTATTGGCTTAATCGATGCTCTAGATTATCAGAATTATGATAAAAATAATTTTAATATAAATATATATAAACACATTTAATAAATGCGTGCTCTTTCAGAGGCGCACTGTACTACGTAGTATACTATGAGACCGTAATTTAGTGCAAACAAATTTTTTGTTAAAATATTTTTATTTTATTGGCTTAATCGATGCTCTAGATTATCAGAATTATGATAAAAATAATTTTAATATAAATTTATATAAACACATTTAATAAATGCGTGCTCTTTCAGAGGCACACTGTACTACGTAGTATACTATGAGACCGTAATTTAGTGCAAACAAATTTTTTGTTAAAATATTATTATTTTATTGGCTTAATCGATGCTCTAGATTATCAGAATTATGATAAAAATAATTTTAATATAAATTTATATAAACACATTTAATAAATGCGTGCTCTTTCAGAGGCGCACTGTACTACGTAGTATACTATGAGACCGTAATTTAGTGCAAACAAATTTTTTGTTAAAATATTATTATTTTATTGGCTTAATCGATGCTCTAGATTATCAGAATTATGATAAAAATAATTTTAATATAAATTTATATAAACACATTTAATAAATGCGTACACTTTCAGAGGCGCACTATACTACGTAGTATACTATGAAACAGTAATTTAGTGCAAACAAATTTTTTGTTAAAATATTATTATTTTATTGGCTTAATCGATGCTCTAGATTATCAGAATTATGATAAAAATAATTTTAATATAAATTTATATAAACACATTTAATAAATGCGTGCTCTTTCAGAGGCGCACTATACTACGTAGTATACTATGAGACCGTAATTTAGTGCAAACAAATTTTTTGTTAAAATATTATTATTTTATTGGCTTAATCGATGCTCTAGATTATCAGAATTATGATAAAAATAATTTTAATATAAATTTATATAAACACATTTATTAAATGCGTGCTCTTTCAGAGGCACACTGTACTACGTAGTATACTATGAGACCGTAATTTAGTGCAAACAAATTTTTTGTTAAAATATTATTATTTTATTGGCTTAATCGATGCTCTAGATTATCAGAATTATGATAAAAATAATTTTAATATAAATTTATATAAACACATTTAATAAATGCGTGCTCTTTCAGAGGCGCACTGTACTACGTAGTATACTATGAGACCGTAATTTAGTGCAAACAAATTTTTTGTTAAAATATTTTTATTTTATTGGCTTAATCGATGCTCTAGATTATCAGAATTATGATAAAAATAATTTTAATAAAAATTTATATAAACACATTTAATAAATGCGTGCTCTTTCAGAGGCGCACTGTACTACGTAGTATTCTATGAGACCGTAATTTAGTGCAAACAAATTTTTTGTTAAAATATTATTATTTTATTGGCTTAATCGATGCCCTAGATTATCAGAATTATGATAAAAATAATTTTAATATAAATTTATATAAACACATTTAATAAATGCGTGCTCTTTCAGAGGCACACTGTACTACGTAGTATACTATGAGACCGTAATTTAGTGTAAACAAATTTTTTGTTAAAATATTATTATTTTATTGGCTTAATCGATGCTCTAGATTATCAGAATTATGATAAAAATAATTTTAATATAAATTTATATAAACACATTTAATAAATGCGTGCTCTTTCAGAGGCACACTATACTACGTAGTATACTATGAGACCGTAATTTAGTGCAAACAAATTTTTTGTTAAAATATTATTATTTTATTGGCTTAATCGATGCTCTAGATTATCAGAATTATGATAAATATAATTTTATTATAAATTTAGATAAACACATTTAATAAATGCGTACTCTTTCAGAGGCGCACTGTACTACGTAGTATAATATGAGATCGTAATTTAGTGCAAACAAATTTTTTGTTAAAATATTATTATTATTTTATTGGCTTAATCGATGCTCTAGATTATCAGAATTATGATAAAAATAATTTTAATATAAATTTATATAAACACATTTAATAAATGCGTGCTCTTTCAGAGGCTCGTAGTATACTATGAGACCGTAATTTAGTGCAAACAAATTTTTTGTTAAAATATTATTATTTTATTGGCTTAATCGATGCTCTAGATTATCAGAATTATGATAAAAATAATTTTAATATAAATTTATATAAACACATTTAATAAATGCGTGCCCTTTCAGAGGCACACTGTACTACGTAGTATACTATGAGACCGTAATTTAGTGCAAACAAATTTTTTGTTAAAATATTATTATTTTATTGGCTTAATTGATGCTCTAGATTATCAAAATTATGATGAAAATAATTTTAATATAAATTTATATAAACACATTTAATAAATGCGTGCTCTTTCAGAGGCGCACTGTACTACATAGTATACTATGAGACCGTAATTTAGTGCAAACAAATTTTTTGTTAAAATATTATTATTTTATTGGCTTAATCGATGCTCTAGATTATCAGAATTATGATAAAAATAATTTTAATATAAATTTATATAAACACATTTAATAAATGCGTGCTCTTTCAGAGGCGCACTGTACTACGTAGTATACTATGAGACCGTAATTTAGTGCAAACAAATTTTTTGTTAAAATATTATTATTTTATTGGCTTAATCGATGCTCTAGATTATCAGAATTATGATAAAAATAATTTTAATATAAATTTATATAAACACATTTAATAAATGCGTGCTCTTTCAGAGGCGCACTGTACTACGTAGCATACTATGAGACCGTAATTTAGTGCAAACAAATTTTTTGTTAAAATATTATTATTTTATTGGCTTAATCGATGCTCTAGATTATCAGAATTATGATAAAAATAATTTTAATATAAATTTATATAAACACATTTAATAAATGCGTACTCTTTCAGAGGCGCACTATACTACGTAGTATACTATGAGACCGTAATTTAGTGCAAACAAATTTTTTGTTAAAATATTATTATTTTATTGGCTTAATCGATGCTCTAGATTATCAGAATTATGATAAAAATAATTTTAATATAAATTTATATAAACACATTTAATCAATGCGTGCTCTTTCAGAGGCGCACTGTACTACGTAGTATACTATGAGACCGTAATTTAGTGCAAACAAATTTTTTGTTAAAATATTATTATTTTATAGGCTTATTCGATGCTCTAGATTATCAGAATTATGATAAAAATAATTTTAATATAAATTTATATAAACACATTTAATAAATGCGTGCTCTTTCAGAGGCACACTGTACTACGTAGTATACTATGAGCCGTAATTTAGTGCAAACAAATTTTTTGTTAAAATATTATTATTTTATTGGCTTAATCGATGCTCTAGATTATCAGAATTATGATAAAAATAATTTTAATATAAATTTATATAAACACATTTATTAATGCGTACTCTTTCAGAGGCACACTGTACTACGTAGTATAATATGAGACCGTAATTTAGTGCAAACAAATTTTTTGTTAAAATATTATTATTTTATTGGCTTAATCGATGCTCTAGATTATCAGAATTATGATAAAAATAATTTTAATATAAATTTATATAAACACATTTAATAAATGCGTGCTCTTTCAGAGGCGCACTGTACTACGTAGTATACTATGAGACCGTAATTTAGTGCAAACAAATTTTTTGTTAAAATATTTTTATTTTATTGGCTTAATCGATGCTCTAGATTATCAGAATTATGATAAAAATAATTTTAATATAAATTTATATAAACACATTTAATAAATGCGTGCTCTTTCAGAGGCACATTGTACTACGTAGTATACCATGAGACCGTAATTTATTGCAAATAATTTTTTTGTTAAAATATTATTATTTTATTGGCTTAATCGATGCTCTAGATTATCAGAATTATGATAAAAATAATTTTAATATAAATTTATATAAACACATTTAATAAATGCGTGCTCTTTCAGAGGCGCACTGTACTACGTAGTATACTATGAGACCGTAATTTAGTGCAAACAAATTTTTTGTTAAAATATTATTATTTTATTGGCTTAATCGATGCTCTAGATTATCAGAATTATGATAAAAATAATTTTAATATAAATTTATATAAACACATTTAATAAATGCGTGCTCTTTCAGAGGCGCACTGTACTACGTAGTATACTATGAGACTGTAATTTAGTGCAAACAATTTTTTTGTTAAAATATTTTTATTTTATTGGCTTAATCGATGCTCTAGATTATCAGAATTATGATAAAAATAATTTTAATATAAATTTATATAAACACATTGATTAAATGCGTGCTCTTTCAGAGGCGTACTGTACTACGTAGTATACTATGAGACCGTAATTTAGTGCAAACAAATTTTTTGTTAAAATATTATTATTTTATTGGCTTAATCGATGCTCTAGATTATCAGAATTATGATAAAAATAATTTTAATATAAATTTATATAAACACATTTAATAAATGCGTGCTCTTTCAGAGGCGCACTGTACTACGTAGTATACTATGAGACTGTAATTTAGTGCAAACAAATTTTTTGTTAAAATATTATTATTTTATTGGCTTAATCGATGCTCTAGATTATCAGAATTATGATAAAAATAATTTTAATATAAATTTATATAAACACATTTAATAAATGCGTGCTCTTTCAGAGGCACATTGTACTACGTAGTATACTATGAGACCGTAATTTATTGCAAACAATTTTTTTGTTAAAACAATTTTATTTTATTGGCTTAATCGATGCTCTAGATTATCAGAATTATGATAAAAATAATTTTAATATAAATTTATATAAACACATTTAATAAATGCGTGCTCTTTCAGAGGTGCACTGTATTACGTAGTATACTATGAGACCGTAATTTAGTGCAAACAAATTTTTTGTTAAAATATTTTTATTTTATTGGCTTAATCGATGCTCTAGATTATCAGAATTATGATAAAAATAATTTTAATATAAATTTATATAAACACATTTAATAAATGCGTGCTCTTTCAGAGGCGCACTGTACTACTGAGACCGTAATTTAGTGCAAACAAATTTTTTGTTAAAATATTATTATTTTATTGGCTTAATCGATGCTCTAGATTATCAGAATTATGATAAAAATAATTTTAATATACATTTATATAAACACATTTAATAAATGCGTACTCTTTCAGAGGCACACTGTACTACGTAGTATACTATGAGACCGTAATTTAGTGCAAACAAATTTTTTGTTAAAATATTATTATTTTATTGGCTTAATCGATGCTCTAGATTATCAAAATAATGATAAAAATAATTTTAATATAAATTTAGATAAACACATTTAATAAATGCGTACTCTTTCAGAGGCACACGTACTACGTAGTATACTATGAGACCGTAATTTAGTGCAAACAAATTTTTTGTTAAAATATTATTATTTTATTGGCTTAATCGATGCTCTGGATTATCTGAATTATGATAAAAATAATTTTAATATAAATTTATATAAACACATTTAATAAATGCGTGCTCTTTCAGAGGCTCGTAGTATACTATGAGACCGTAATTTAGTGCAAACAAATTTTTTGTTAAAATATTATTATTTTATTGGCTTAATCGATGCTCTAGATTATCAGAATTATGATAAAAATAATTTTAATATACATTTATATAAACACATTTAATAAATGCGTACTCTTTCAGAGGCACACTGTACTACGTAGTATACTATGAGACCGTAATTTAGTGCAAACAAATTTTTTGTTAAAATATTATTATTTTATTGGCTTAATCGATGCTCTAGATTATCAAAATAATGAAAAAAATAATTTTAATATAAATTTAGATAAACACATTTAATAAATGCGTACTCTTTCAGAGGCGCACTGTACTACGTAGTATACTATGAGACCGTAATTTAGTGCAAACAAATTTTTTGTTAAAATATTATTATTTTATTGGCTTAATCGATGCTCTAGATTATCAGAATTATGATAAATATAATTTTATTATAAATTTATATAAACACATTTAATAAATGCGTGCTCTTTCAGAGGCGCACTGTACTACGTAGTATTCTATGAGACCGTAATTTAGTGCAAACAAATTTTTTGTTAAAATATTATTATTTTATTGGCTTAATCGATGCCCTAGATTATCAGAATTATGATAAAAATAATTTTAATATAAATTTATATAAACACATTTAATAAATGCGTGCTCTTTCAGAGGCACACTGTACTACGTAGTATACTATGAGACCGTAATTTAGTGTAAACAAATTTTTTGTTAAAATATTATTATTTTATTGGCTTAATCGATGCTCTAGATTATCAGAATTATGATAAAAATAATTTTAATATAAATTTATATAAACACATTTAATAAATGCGTGCTCTTTCAGAGGCACACTATACTACGTAGTATACTATGAGACCGTAATTTAGTGCAAACAAATTTTTTGTTAAAATATTATTATTTTATTGGCTTAATCGATGCTCTAGATTATCAGAATTATGATAAATATAATTTTATTATAAATTTAGATAAACACATTTAATAAATGCGTACTCTTTCAGAGGCGCACTGTACTACGTAGTATAATATGAGATCGTTATTTAGTGCAAACAAATTTTTTGTTAAAATATTATTATTATTTTATTGGCTTAATCGATGCTCTAGATTATCAGAATTATGATAAAAATAATTTTAATATAAATTTATATAAACACATTTAATAAATGCGTGCTCTTTCAGAGGCTCGTAGTATACTATGAGACCGTAATTTAGTGCAAACAAATTTTTTGTTAAAATATTATTATTTTATTGGCTTAATCGATGCTCTAGATTATCAGAATTATGATAAAAATAATTTTAATATAAATTTATATAAACACATTTAATAAATGCGTGCCCTTTCAGAGGCACACTGTACTACGTAGTATACTATGAGACCGTAATTTAGTGCAAACAAATTTTTTGTTAAAATATTATTATTTTATTGGCTTAATTGATGCTCTAGATTATCAAAATTATGATGAAAATAATTTTAATATAAATTTATATAAACACATTTAATAAATGCGTGCTCTTTCAGAGGCGCACTGTACTACATAGTATACTATGAGACCGTAATTTAGTGCAAACAAATTTTTTGTTAAAATATTATTATTTTATTGGCTTAATCGATGCTCTAGATTATCAGAATTATGATAAAAATAATTTTAATATAAATTTATATAAACACATTTAATAAATGCGTGCTCTTTCAGAGGCGCACTGTACTACGTAGTATACTATGAGACCGTAATTTAGTGCAAACAAATTTTTTGTTAAAATATTATTATTTTATTGGCTTAATCGATGCTCTAGATTATCAGAATTATGATAAAAATAATTTTAATATAAATTTATATAAACACATTTAATAAATGCGTGCTCTTTCAGAGGCGCACTGTACTACGTAGCATACTATGAGACCGTAATTTAGTGCAAACAAATTTTTTGTTAAAATATTATTATTTTATTGGCTTAATCGATGCTCTAGATTATCAGAATTATGATAAAAATAATTTTAATATAAATTTATATAAACACATTTAATAAATGCGTACTCTTTCAGAGGCGCACTATACTACGTAGTATACTATGAAACCGTAATTTAGTGCAAACAAATTTTTTGTTAAAATATTATTATTTTATTGGCTTAATCGATGCTCTAGATTATCAGAATTATGATAAAAATAATTTTAATATAAATTTATATAAACACATTTAATCAATGCGTGCTCTTTCAGAGGCGCACTGTACTACGTAGTATACTATGAGACCGTAATTTAGTGCAAACAAATTTTTTGTTAAAATATTATTATTTTATAGGCTTATTCGATGCTCTAGATTATCAGAATTATGATAAAAATAATTTTAATATAAATTTATATAAACACATTTAATAAATGCGTGCTCTTTCAGAGGCACACTGTACTACGTAGTATACTATGAGCCGTAATTTAGTGCAAACAAATTTTTTGTTAAAATATTATTATTTTATTGGCTTAATCGATGCTCTAGATTATCAGAATTATGATAAAAATAATTTTAATATAAATTTATATAAACACATTTATTAATGCGTACTCTTTCAGAGGCACACTGTACTACGTAGTATAATATGAGACCGTAATTTAGTGCAAACAAATTTTTTGTTAAAATATTATTATTTTATTGGCTTAATCGATGCTCTAGATTATCAGAATTATGATAAAAATAATTTTAATATAAATTTATATAAACACATTTAATAAATGCGTGCTCTTTCAGAGGCGCACTGTACTACGTAGTATACTATGAGACCGTAATTTAGTGCAAACAAATTTTTTGTTAAAATATTTTTATTTTATTGGCTTAATCGATGCTCTAGATTATCAGAATTATGATAAAAATAATTTTAATATAAATTTATATAAACACATTTAATAAATGCGTGCTCTTTCAGAGGCACATTGTACTACGTAGTATACCATGAGACCGTAATTTATTGCAAATAATTTTTTTGTTAAAATATTATTATTTTATTGGCTTAATCGATGCTCTAGATTATCAGAATTATGATAAAAATAATTTTAATATAAATTTATATAAACACGTTTAATAAATGCGTGCTCTTTCAGAGGCGCACTGTACTACGTAGTATACTATGAGACCGTAATTTAGTGCAAACAAATTTTTTGTTAAAATATTATTATTTTATTGGCTTAATCGATGCTCTAGATTATCAGAATTATGATAAAAATAATTTTAATATAAATTTATATAAACACATTTAATAAATGCGTGCTCTTTCAGAGGCGCACTGTACTACGTAGTATACTATGAGACTGTAATTTAGTGCAAACAATTTTTTTGTTAAAATATTTTTATTTTATTGGCTTAATCGATGCTCTAGATTATCAGAATTATGATAAAAATAATTTTAATATAAATTTATATAAACACATTGATTAAATGCGTGCTCTTTCAGAGGCGTACTGTACTACGTAGTATACTATGAGACCGTAATTTAGTGCAAACAAATTTTTTGTTAAAATATTATTATTTTATTGGCTTAATCGATGCTCTAGATTATCAGAATTATGATAAAAATAATTTTAATATAAATTTATATAAACACATTTAATAAATGCGTGCTCTTTCAGAGGCGCACTGTACTACGTAGTATACTATGAGACTGTAATTTAGTGCAAACAAATTTTTTGTTAAAATATTATTATTTTATTGGCTTAATCGATGCTCTAGATTATCAGAATTATGATAAAAATAATTTTAATATAAATTTATATAAACACATTTAATAAATGCGTGCTCTTTCAGAGGCACATTGTACTACGTAGTATACTATGAGACCGTAATTTATTGCAAACAATTTTTTTGTTAAAACAATTTTATTTTATTGGCTTAATCGATGCTCTAGATTATCAGAATTATGATAAAAATAATTTTAATATAAATTTATATAAACACATTTAATAAATGCGTGCTCTTTCAGAGGTGCACTGTATTACGTAGTATACTATGAGACCGTAATTTAGTGCAAACAAATTTTTTGTTAAAATATTTTTATTTTATTGGCTTAATCGATGCTCTAGATTATCAGAATTATGATAAAAATAATTTTAATATAAATTTATATAAACACATTTAATAAATGCGTGCTCTTTCAGAGGCGCACTGTACTACTGAGACCGTAATTTAGTGCAAACAAATTTTTTGTTAAAATATTATTATTTTATTGGCTTAATCGATGCTCTAGATTATCAGAATTATGATAAAAATAATTTTAATATACATTTATATAAACACATTTAATAAATGCGTACTCTTTCAGAGGCACACTGTACTACGTAGTATACTATGAGACCGTAATTTAGTGCAAACAAATTTTTTGTTAAAATATTATTATTTTATTGGCTTAATCGATGCTCTAGATTATCAAAATAATGATAAAAATAATTTTAATATAAATTTAGATAAACACATTTAATAAATGCGTACTCTTTCAGAGGCACACGTACTACGTAGTATACTATGAGACCGTAATTTAGTGCAAACAAATTTTTTGTTAAAATATTATTATTTTATTGGCTTAATCGATGCTCTGGATTATCTGAATTATGATAAAAATAATTTTAATATAAATTTATATAAACACATTTAATAAATGCGTGCTCTTTCAGAGGCTCGTAGTATACTATGAGACCGTAATTTAGTGCAAACAAATTTTTTGTTAAAATATTATTATTTTATTGGCTTAATCGATGCTCTAGATTATCAGAATTATGATAAAAATAATTTTAATATACATTTATATAAACACATTTAATAAATGCGTACTCTTTCAGAGGCACACTGTACTACGTAGTATACTATGAGACCGTAATTTAGTGCAAACAAATTTTTTGTTAAAATATTATTATTTTATTGGCTTAATCGATGCTCTAGATTATCAAAATAATGATAAAAATAATTTTAATATAAATTTAGATAAACACATTTAATAAATGCGTACTCTTTCAGAGGCGCACTGTACTACGTAGTATACTATGAGACCGTAATTTAGTGCAAACAAATTTTTTGTTAAAATATTATTATTTTATTGGCTTAATCGATGCTCTAGATTATCAGAATTATGATAAATATAATTTTATTATAAATTTATATAAACACATTTAATAAATGCGTGCTCTTTCAGAGGCGCACTGTACTACGTAGTATACTATGAGACCGTAATTTAGTGCAAACAAATTTTTTGTTAAAATATTATTATTATTTTATTGGCTTAATCGATGATCTAGATTATCAGAATTATGATAAAAATAATTTAATATAAATTTATATAAACACATTTAATAAATGCGTGCCCTTTCAGAGGCACACTGTACTACGTAGTATACTATGAGACCGTAATTTAGTGCAAACAAATTTTTTGTTAAAATATTATTATTTTATTGGCTTAATCGATGCTCTAGATTATCAGAATTATGATAAAAATAATTTTAATATAAATTTATATAAACACATTTAATAAATGCGTACTCTTTCAGAGGCGCACCTCTACGTAGTATACTATGAAACCGTAATTTAGTGCAAACAAATTTTTTGTTAAAATATTATTATTTTATTGGCTTAATCGATGCTCTAGATTTTCAGAATTATGATAAAAATAATTTTAATATAAATTTATATAAACACATTTAATAAATGCGTACTCTTTCAGAGGCGCACTGTACTACGTAGTATACTATGAGACCGTAATTTAGTACAAACAAATTTTTTGTTAAAATATTATTATTTTATTGGCTTAATCGATGCTCTAGATTTTCAGAATTATGATAAAAATAATTTTAATATAAATTTATATAAACACATTTAATAAATGCGTACTCTCTCAGAGGCGTACTGTACTACGTAGTATACTATGAGACCGTAATTTAGTGCAAACAAATTTTTTGTTAAAATATTATTATTTTATTGGCTTAATCGATGCTCTAGATTATCAGAATTATGATAAAAATAATTTTAATATAAATTTATATAACCACATTTAATAAATGCGTACTCTTTCAGAGGCGTACTGTACTACGTAGTATACTATGAGACCGTAATTTAGTGCAAACAAATTTTTTGTTAAAATATTATTATTTTATTGGCTTAATCGATGCTCTAGATTATCAGAATTATGATAAAAATAATTTTAATATAAATTTATATAAACACATTTAATAAATGCGTACTCTTTCAGAGGCCTACTGTACTATTTTATTGGCTTAATCGATGCTCTAGATTATCAGAATTATGATAAAAATAATTTAATATAAATTTATATAAACACATTTAATAAATGCGTGCCCTTTCAGAGGCACACTGTACTACGTAGTATACTATGAGACCGTAATTTAGTGCAAACAAATTTTTTGTTAAAATATTATTATTTTATTGGCTTAATCGATGCTCTAGATTATCAGAATTATGATAAAAATAATTTTAATATAAATTTATATAAACACATTTAATAAATGCGTACTCTTTCAGAGGCGCACCTCTACGTAGTATACTATGAAACCGTAATTTAGTGCAAACAAATTTTTTGTTAAAATATTATTATTTTATTGGCTTAATCGATGCTCTAGATTTTCAGAATTATGATAAAAATAATTTTAATATAAATTTATATAAACACATTTAATAAATGCGTACTCTTTCAGAGGCGCACTGTACTACGTAGTATACTATGAGACCGTAATTTAGTACAAACAAATTTTTTGTTAAAATATTATTATTTTATTGGCTTAATCGATGCTCTAGATTTTCAGAATTATGATAAAAATAATTTTAATATAAATTTATATAAACACATTTAATAAATGCGTACTCTCTCAGAGGCGTACTGTACTACGTAGTATACTATGAGACCGTAATTTAGTGCAAACAAATTTTTTGTTAAAATATTATTATTTTATTGGCTTAATCGATGCTCTAGATTATCAGAATTATGATAAAAATAATTTTAATATAAATTTATATAAACACATTTAATAAATGCGTACTCTTTCAGAGGCGTACTGTACTACGTAGTATACTATGAGACCGTAATTTAGTGCAAACAAATTTTTTGTTAAAATATTATTATTTTATTGGCTTAATCGATGCTCTAGATTATCAGAATTATGATAAAAATAATTTTAATATAAATTTATATAAACACATTCAATAAATGCGTACTCTTTCAGAGGCGTACTGTACTACGTAGTATACTATGAGACCGTAATTTAGTGCAAACAAATTTTTTGTTAAAATATTATTATTTTATTGGCTTAATCGATGCTCTAGGTTATCAGAATTACGATAAAAATAATTTTAATATAAATTTATATAAACACATTTAATAAATGCGTACTCTTTCAGAGGCACACTGTACTACGTAGTATACTATGAGACCGTAATTTAGTGCAAACAAATTTTTTGTTAAAATATTATTATTTTATTGGCTTAATCGAATCTCTGGATTATCAGAATTATGATAAAAATAATTTTAATATAAATTTATATAAACACATTTAATAAATGCGTACTCTTTCAGAGGCGCACTGTACTACGTAGTATACTATGAGACCGTAATTTAGTGCAAACAAATTTTTTGTTAAAATATTATTATTTTATTGGCTTAATCGATGCTCTAGATTATCAGAATTATGATAAATATAATTTTATTATAAATTTATATAAACACATTTAATAAATGCGTGCTCTTTCAGAGGCGCACTGTACTACGTAGTATACTATGAGACCGTAATTTAGTGCAAACAAATTTTTTGTTAAAATATTATTATTATTTTATTGGCTTAATCGATGATCTAGATTATCAGAATTATGATAAAAATAATTTAATATAAATTTATATAAACACATTTAATAAATGCGTGCCCTTTCAGAGGCACACTGTACTACGTAGTATACTATGAGACCGTAATTTAGTGCAAACAAATTTTTTGTTAAAATATTATTATTTTATTGGCTTAATCGATGCTCTAGATTATCAGAATTATGATAAAAATAATTTTAATATAAATTTATATAAACACATTTAATAAATGCGTACTCTTTCAGAGGCGCACCTCTACGTAGTATACTATGAAACCGTAATTTAGTGCAAACAAATTTTTTGTTAAAATATTATTATTTTATTGGCTTAATCGATGCTCTAGATTTTCAGAATTATGATAAAAATAATTTTAATATAAATTTATATAAACACATTTAATAAATGCGTGCTCTTTCAGAGGCGCACTGTACTACGTAGTATACTATGAGACCGTAATTTAGTACAAACAAATTTTTTGTTAAAATATTATTATTTTATTGGCTTAATCGATGCTCTAGATTTTCAGAATTATGATAAAAATAATTTTAATATAAATTTATATAAACACATTTAATAAATGCGTACTCTCTCAGAGGCGTACTGTACTACGTAGTATACTATGAGACCGTAATTTAGTGCAAACAAATTTTTTGTTAAAATATTATTATTTTATTGGCTTAATCGATGCTCTAGATTATCAGAATTATGATAAAAATAATTTTAATATAAATTTATATAAACACATTTAATAAATGCGTACTCTTTCAGAGGCGTACTGTACTACGTAGTATACTATGAGACCGTAATTTAGTGCAAACAAATTTTTTGTTAAAATATTATTATTTTATTGGCTTAATCGATGCTCTAGATTATCAGAATTATGATAAAAATAATTTTAATATAAATTTATATAACCACATTTAATAAATGCGTACTCTTTCAGAGGCGTACTGTACTACGTAGTATACTATGAGACCGTAATTTAGTGCAAACAAATTTTTTGTTAAAATATTATTATTTTATTGGCTTAATCGATGCTCTAGATTATCAGAATTATGATAAAAATAATTTTAATATAAATTTATATAAACACATTTAATAAATGCGTACTCTTTCAGAGGCGTACTGTACTACGTAGTATACTATGAGACCGTAATTTAGTGCAAACAATTTTTTTGTTAAAATATTATTATTTTATTGGCTTAATCGATGCTCTAGATTATCAGAATTATGATAAAAATAATTTTAATATAAATTTATATAAACACATTCAATAAATGCGTACTCTTTCAGAGGCGTACTGTACTACGTAGTATACTATGAGACCGTAATTTAGTGCAAACAAATTTTTTGTTAAAATAATATTATTTTATTGGCTTAATCGATGCTCTAGGTTATCAGAATTACGATAAAAATAATTTTAATATAAATTTATATAACCACATTTAATAAATGCGTGCTCTTTCAGAGGCACACTGTACTACGTAGTATACTATGAGACCGTAATTTAGTGCAAACAAATTTTTTGTTAAAATATTATTATTTTATTGGCTTAATCGATGCTCTAGATTATCAGAATTATGATAAAAATAATTTTAATATAAATTTATATAAACACATTTAATAAATGCGTACTCTTTCAGAGGCGTACTGTACTACGTAGTATACTATGAGACCGTAATTTAGTGCAAACAAATTTTTTGTTAAAATATTATTATTTTATTAGCTTAATCGATGCTCTAGATTATCAGAATTATGATAAAAATAATTTTAATATAAATTTATATAAACACATTTAATAAATGCGTACTCTTTCAGAGGCGTACTGTACTACGTAGTATACTATGAGACCGTAATTTAGTGCAAACAAATTTTTTGTTAAAATATTATTATTTTATTGGCTTAATCGATGCTCTAGTTTATCAGAATTATGATAAAAATAATTTTAATATAAATTTATATAAACACATTTAATAAATGCGTACTCTTTCAGAGGCGCACTGTACTACGTAGTACACTATGAGACCGTAATTTAGTGCAAACAAATTTTTTGTTAAAATATTATTATTTTATTGGCTTAATCGATGCTCTAGATTATCAGAATTATGATAAAAATAATTTTAATATAAATTTATATAAACACATTTAATAAATGCGTACTCTTTCAGAGGCGTACTGTACTACGTAGTATACTATGAGACCGTAATTTAGTGCAAACAAATTTTTTGTTAAAATATTATTATTTTATTGGCTTAATCGATGCTCTAGGTTATCAGAATTACGATAAAAATAATTTTAATATAAATTTATATAACCACATTTAATAAATGCGTGCTCTTTCAGAGGCACACTGTACTACGTAGTATACTATGAGACCGTAATTTAGTGCAAACAAATTTTTTGTTAAAATATTATTATTTTATTGGCTTAATCGATGCTCTAGATTATCAGAATTATGATAAAAATAATTTTAATATAAATTATATAAACACATTTAATAAATGCGTACTCTTTCAGAGGCGTACTGTACTACGTAGTATACTATGAGACCGTAATTTAGTGCAAACAAATTTTTTGTTAAAATATTATTATTTTATTGGCTTAATCGATGCTCTAGATTATCAGAATTATGATAAAAATAATTTTAATATAAATTTATATAAACACATTTAATAAATGCGTACACTTTCAGAGGCGTACTGTACTACGTAGTATACTATGAGACCGTAATTTAGTGCAAACAAATTTTTTGTTAAAATATTATTATTTTATTGGCTTAATCGATGCTCTAGATTATCAGAATTATGATAAAAATAATTTTAATATAAATTTATATAAACACATTTAATAAATGCGTACTCTTTCAGAGGCGTACTGTACTACGTAGTATACTATGAGACCGTAATTTAGTGCAAACAAATTTTTTGTTAAAATATTATTATTTTATTGGCTTAATCGATGCTCCAGATTATCAGAATTATGATAAAAAAAATTTTAATATAAATTATATAAACACATTTAATAAATGCGTACTCTTTCAGAGGCGTACTGTACTACGTAGTATACTATGAGACCGTAATTTAGTGCAAACAAATTTTTTGTTAAAATATTATTATTTTATTGGCTTAATCGATGCTCTAGGTTATCAGAATTACGATAAAAATAATTTTAATATAAATTTATATAACCACATTTAATAAATGCGTGCTCTTTCAGAGGCGTACTGTACTACGTTGTATGCTATGAAACCGTAATTTAGTGCAAACAAATTTTTTGTTAAAATATTATTATTTTATTGGCTTAATCGATGCTCTAGATTATCAGAATTATGATAAAAATAATTTTAATATAAATTTATATAAACACATTTAATAAATGCGTACTCTTTCAGAGGCGTACTGTACTACGTAGTATACTATGAGACCGTAATTTAGTGCAAACAAATTTTGAGGCGTACTTTACTACGTAGTATACTATGAGACCGTAATTTAGTGCAAACAAATTTTTTGTTAAAATATTATTATTTTATTGGCTTAATCGATGCTCTAGATTATCAGAATTATGATAAAAATAATTTTAATATAAATTTATATAAACACATTTAATAAATGCGTACTCTTTCAGAGGCGTACTGTACTACGTAGTATACTATGAGACCGTAATTTAGTGCAAACAAATTTTTTGTTAAAATATTATTATTTTATTGGCTTAATCGATGCTCTAGGTTATCAGAATTACGATAAAAATAATTTTAATATAAATTTATATAACCACATTTAATAAATGCGTGCTCTTTCAGAGGCACACTGTACTACGTAGTATACTATGAGACCGTAATTTAGTGCAAACAAATTTTTTGTTAAAATATTATTATTTTATTGGCTTAATCGATGCTCTAGATTATCAGAATTATGATAAAAATAATTTTAATATAAATTTATATAAACACATTTAATAAATGCGTACTCTTTCAGAGGCGTACTGTACTACGTAGTATACTATGAGACCGTAATTTAGTGCAAACAAATTTTTTGTTAGAATATTATTATTTTATTGGCTTAATCGATGCTCTAGGTTATCAGAATTATGATAAAAATAATTTTAATATAAATTTATATAAACACATTTAATAAATGCGTACTCTTTCAGAGGCGTACTGTACTACGTAGTATACTATGAGACCGTAATTTAGTGCAAACAAATTTTTTGTTAAAATATTATTATTTTATTGGCTTAATCGATGCTCTAGATTATCAGAATTATGATAAAAATAATTTTAATATAAATTTATATAAACACATTTAATAAATGCGTACTCTTTCAGAGGCGTACTGTACTACGTAGTATACTATGAGACCGTAATTTAGTGCAAACAAATTTTTTGTTAAAATATTATTATTTTATTGGCTTAATCGATGCTCTAGGTTATCAGAATTACGCTAAAAATAATTTTAATATAAATTTATATAACCACATTTAATAAATGCGTGCTCTTTCAGAGGCACACTGTATACTACGTAGTATACTATGAGACCGTAATTTGTTGGAAACAAATTTTTTGTTAAAATATTATTATTTTATTGGCTTAATCGATGCTCTAGATTATCAGAATTATGATAAAAATAATTTTAATATAAATTTATATAAACACATTTAATAAATGCGTACTCTTTCAGAGGCGTACTGTACTACGTAGTATACTATGAGACCGTAATTTAGTGCAAACAAATTTTTTGTTAAAATATTATTATTTTATTGGCTTAATCGATGCTCTAGATTATCAGAATTATGATAAAAATAATTTTAATATACATTTATATAAACACATTTAATAAATGCGTACTCTTTCAGAGGCGTACTGTACTACGTAGTATACTATGAGACCGTAATTTAGTGCAAACAAATTTTTTGTTAAAATATTATTATTTTATTGGCTTAATCGATGCTCTAGGTTATCAGAATTACGATAAAAATAATTTTAATATAAATTTATATAACCACATTTAATAAATGCGTGCTCTTTCAGAGGCACACTGTACTACGTAGTATATATGAGACCGTAATTTAGTGCAAACACATTTTTTGTTAAAATATTATTATTTTGTTGGCTTAATCGATGCTCTAGATTATCAGAATTATGATAAAAATAATTTTAATATAAATTTATATAAACACATTTAATAAATGCGTACTCTTTCAGAGGCGTACTG